>BMAO01034374.1:0-47701 GCA_019973975.1 Trichonephila clavata | reverse complement strand
ATCTTTGACCATTTAATAAAATTAATAAAAATAAAGAAATGCATAGAATGTGAGCAATCAAGAAAATGCATAGAATGTGAGCAATCACATCATTTTTCAAAAAAAAAAAAAAAATCAATTCAAACATATACATATTTAACGAAATACTGCTTACATTTAAAATTTAACAATTTCATTTTTTTGCAGCGAACATTTAAAAAAATAATAATAATAATTAACAGAAGATAGTTATCACATTTTTACTGGATGTTTTTACCTCCCCTACTATTCAAAAGGGATTGCGCGAATTTCTTCAAGGAATATTATTGTACCGTTTCTGTTTGTGTTCCACGATTTCTAGTTATTTTTATAATATTTCCAATACATTTTCTTACGTTAAGTTAGTAAACTGAGCAAATTGTAATATATATATATATATATGTAATACGACGATGTTGTAATGATGGATTTTTTTTTAATGGAGCTTGCCAGTGGCATTCTTGTGGTTAATTAAACTTTTATTTCACATCTTAAACACATAAAGCAAAGGACGATACACACAAATATTAGCTGCAAACACACTACATGATGACAAGAGAAGCGCTCGTAACCGTGTGTTCAGAGCTTTTTATACTGGCGGTGAAGGTCGTACGACTCTTTCATAACAGGAGTCGTGATTGGCTGCAAATGCGCGGGAGCAATTAGATTAAGATTAAGATTATGCGCGCGTGCAATTAGATTAAGATTATAACTGTCTTAGGCGAAAGAACTAGGAAATAATTTCACGGGGTACATACAGTTAAGGAGAGTTAGAAGAAGTCATTACATACATATATATATATATATATATGATTAAAACAAATTGCCAAACAGAAGAGATTCTTTTAAAAATAAAAATTGTAGCTATGGATTGATAAATTATGATTCTACACAAGTCGCCAGGTCAAGTAGGTGTATTACATAGAATGAACAATGCTTTTCTCCAATCTCTTCCGTGCAACTAAGCATAGCTTTCTAAATTAAAAATGCATAAAGTACATTTTTGTATTAAACACAAATGAGCTTTTGGAAATTAATAGAATGCTTTTAAATATTTTTCTCAATAGCAGATTATATCAGTATTTTAGTCCCATGATGTCGATGAACTATGAGCAAAGGTCAGTGCTACATGGACAATAATAACGAAAGAGATCATCAAAAACTTTCATTAATCGATGGTAAGATGGATTGCTCATTTTGACGATCGGTATAAGCTATGGATTCTGGACGAAATTAATGATTCTTTTCCAATTATATTAATGCGCGATTTCAGTAAATCATTTACTTCGAGTCTGCTGCTCTAAATGTCTGCTAAGTTTTGATCTTATTTCAATTACTTCATCCGTGTGGCATTTTTCCCATTAGTACTTTACAACTTGCAGATCATTGACATAAGATTAATCGATTGCAATTTTTCTTTTATCTCTCATTTATGTATGTGTTGATATTCTCACATTGAAGTTAAAGAAGAAATTTTCACAACAAATCTATTTTGGATTTATGCTTTCAGAAAGACATGTGAATATTTATTAAGTTGTTGTCTAAATAATAATAAATTTAAGTGGAAAAAAATTCCTTTAAAATAAAAAAAAACCAGACCTAATTTTTTAAAATTATTTTTAAATAGAAAAAAGGCCCTTATTTTTTTAAAACAAAAAAAATTCTCGGTGATTATAAATTTTAATACTCGCATTATTCATTAATGCTTCATAACTGAATTTAAACTAAAATGCTCATCAGAATATTATTAAACTTTTGTTAGTTTTTTTTTATTTTCAAGTTCTATATTTTGCTGTTGTCCATCGAATCTTGAATACTGCAGAATATTTGTGACCCTTATTACAACAATAAAATCGAAATTCTTGAAAAGGTGCAAAATATGTGTTAAGTTACTTGTTTTATAGAGGGGAAAAACTTTTTTTTTGGAGGGGATCTATTTTTTTCTTGTCTAAGCTAAGTTTTTGATAATCCGAGTTTGAAATAATGAAAAGATCTTTCTTGTGGTATATATATATATATATATATATATATATATATATATATATATATATATAAAGCCATCAACCATGCTATTGGACTGCATTAGTATTTTAAACGTTATTCAATTTTCTGTGTCAACGAGAAATTTGAGAATCTGTTGCTTATTTGAAGATAGGTTATTTAGATGCAATTATATAGATTTCAAACTGTTTCACTATGATTAAAAATTTTAACAGGTTTTCTGAATAGCTTTTTTAATGTATTTTAATGTTTTTTTTTCCAAATGTAAATACTGGGCCGTTGATAGCCTAGTGGTTAGAGCGGACTCCAGACCGGAGGGCCCGGGTTCGATGCCCTATGCCACCAAATATCCTCCGAGTACACATGGAGTACGTGCCCGTTAAATCAGTGGATTCGAAAGTTTTGTGGGCGGTTTTAGCAAAACCCCCGAGTGTGGGGTACTGGAGAATATTTCCCTCCCTTCCAGTTCCATGCCTAAATTGGGGAGGTGGAGATAGGTGGTGTCTCCCTCTATCGTTAAGAAGTCCAACCTGTTTCCCAGGCACTGGCAACTTCTCATTCCTTCCCTTCGGGAAGGACACGACAACAACAATAAACGCAAACACTGCTTTTGAACTCTTAATATGCATTCATTTTTATTTTCAATATTTTAAAATATTTTTTTTTTGGTGTGCTTACAGTCTTTTACTTTAATATGTGTGTTTTTTAAACCATTTATATCTTTTTCAATTGTGTTTATTGAAATTTCGGGCCTCTTGTGTTCAGGGTTTTTTCCCCGTCATTCACTTTGTAGCTGGAGTTTTTTCTGTAGTGTACTTTCCATTAAATAATGAATAGCATTTTATTTATATTTCATTCGACAAAAGCTACTATAATAAGGTAGGGATATATGGAAGCTATTGTAATAAGGTAAATATATATTAAAGCTAATATAATAAGGCATGAATTTCTATTGAAGCTATTATTATAAGGTAGGAATATATTGAAGCTATATTATAAGAAAGCCTGAACATTTTGAAGTTATTATAAGGCATGAACCTATTCAAGCTATTATAATAAGGTGTGAACCTATTAAAGCTATTATAATAATTTAATGAATATGTAAAGAACTATTTTTTGAAACAGAAACAACAAATATGAAATTTTTACCTTATCAATGGCTTATAATAATCTTGATTGAATTTCTTATTTTCAAATCTAATTCTATTTCCTTTCTGAGAAACTAAAAGATTTGAGCGATATAATTCTTATAGGCTTTTAATAGGGTCGATAACTCTTATTAGTTCCACGTAATTGTTTGATCTTAGCTGTTCAGTTTCCTTTGAAACATTAAGCCTTCTTTGAAATTGATGTAATTTGCTCCTTCGGTTCTTCGAGAAATTTTACGGAAAGAAGTAAAATTGCACCCGTTGAGTAAAGAATTAAATCTAGAATATTATTGACTAATTGTTCGGAAAATGACAATTCTCTAGTTTCTGTCGGGGAGATTATATCATTACAAAAGAAATAAGGATATGTAATTTAAACAGTGTTATTTAATGAAAAAGGACCTTTAACTGTGAAATGGTTAAAGTGAAGATATACAGATTTAATCTGAAAGCATTGGTTTTTTTTCACATTTAATGGAATTAAACACAATAAATGCTAAAAAGCTTTTCATGAATTGTGTAAGGTTTTTAGATATTTTTGGGGGGAAAAGTAAACGAAACTCCAGTTAAAGTGTTAAAAAAGTTTGTTTTCTATATAAAAAAGAATTTGGGGAAAAGAAAAAATACATCAAAAAGAAATTAAGGAATGTGTGAACTATATTCTTAACTAAAAAATGTGCTTCACACACATGAATTCGAAATGTGACGATATTATAAGTTGACTACAAAAGCAATAATTTTGTAAAATATTAGGAAGAAATATTAAATATTGTCTCAAATTTTTAACGAATTTCTTAAGATGGCAATATATATCGATTTAAGAAAAAAACTGCAATGAATCTTCAAAGAGTGAAATACTCATTTTTAACTTCATTCTTAGCACACATTAAAATAAGCCTGCTGTAATTTATGGAACTGGAATTTATTTAAAACGATACATTTTTGCTTTAATTCATCGAAGATGATCTAGCAAAATGGATACAAATACCTTATAAGGATTTCCCCGCCGTCTTAAGGCTGGCTACATTTTAAAGAATAGCCCAACTGACTTCTTTGAATCATTCAAAAAAGTAGAAATTTGAAATATGAAACTTCAAAACGAACTATTATTAAAATGCATGATAATATTTTCCTAAAGATATACACAATAAGCATTAAAAATATTTTTTTACGTCGGCAAGCAAACTGCCAACAGATTCTCTAATAAAATTAACTTTTTCTTTACAATTAGATTTTTCGTTTCATATGAATTACAGAATAATTTACTTTATTTTCCAAGCCTCTTAATTGTATTTAAAACAATTAATAACATAATTTCAAAGAAGAAGCGCCATCTAACTTTGAAACAAACAATGAAGAATCGAGAAGATGTGCATCCGGTTTCAACTCACAAAAAGTGATAATAATTAGCAATTTAAGTAATGCTTCATAGAATCTTTTATTATATATGCATTACATGAGAGAGTAATTGTTAAGTAGAAATTAATTTCCATCATCTTCCAACTTGCGTAAGGTTCCATTCCCATCCATTATTATCAAAAGAAACAACTAAAGGTACCGTTTAGAGCGTGTCATACAAGGCACGGCTAAGCTCAAGAATTGAATATTTAGTTTTCTTTGAAATTTTTTAATAAAATGAGTGACAATAAAAAAAAAGGTAATCTATGACCTTGATCTTTCAAGCGAAATTCCTTGCTCTTGATGCGTAGCTTTGACAAGCATGAAGAAGCCACGGGTGGATGAAAGAGAAAGTCAATCCTACAGAGGGGATGGACCACCCACGATGTGGAAAGTGAATTTACGTGCAAAAAAGGGCGAGGTTCCCTGCTATAACTTGGACTTTATAGCCGATTTCACACTTCACAGATGAGATTTTTTACACTCCAATAGCTGTTGTCTAACCACCAGCAAACTGTTTTTAGTGTAACTTTGGAAAGGACAAAAAAAAAAAAAGACTTTTTTCCCTTTTTCCTTTTACAGGTTTTTTCTTCGTGTCGTCCGATTTCTAAACGCTTGATCATGGTAGGTGAAAGGCCACTGTATATTAAAAGTCCGACATATATGTTTTTTTAAAGTTTTATTGTATATTTTGAAAAAAAAAGGAGAAAGAAACGTAGTTTATGATGTGTTCCGGTCATTTTAGAGTAAAGGGCTCAAAGGATTAAACTCAGCTATTTATATTTTAAAAAAAAAAGGCTGTTTTCTTGCTAGATGACGTGTCAAGTTTTTTAGACTATGATGTTGTATTTATTTTTTTAAGAAATTTCATCAGAGAAAAATCCTTTATTCAAGAAAGTGGTTAAAAATGATTTCTTGACGGCTTATCTTTAAAGCGATTGACAACATATAAATGAAAAATTATTAGCAAATTATTAATAAGAAAAATTAATATAATCTATTCGTATTAAATTGAAGAATTAAAAGCGAATTCTTTGTTAAAAATGTATAATGTAAATGTATATTTTAAGTTTGATAAGTGGTCTTAGAATTTTTTAAAAATGTTTTTTATATTTTTAGCTACATATAATGTATGAAACAAAAGAGATATCACATGTATGTATATTAATTATTTTATTAGTATTGGTATTTGAAAAGGAATTATACTTATTAAGTTAATTAAATTATTTTTTTAAAAATGTTGATAAGGTTTAGCGAATAATAAAACATTAGAAGGATTTCTTGACCTCTTCTCTTTTATGTGATTAGCGATATTAAAATAAATAAATAAAACTCCTAATATACTTTATGTAATAAAACTACTAGAATACAATAAAAACCTTTCTAAAATACTAAAAAAATAATAACAATACTAAAAAATAATTAAAATGCTAAAAAAATAAAAATAATATGCAAACCAAACAACTTTTAGAAAACTTTATAGTGCTCTTACGACACTTTAACCATAAATAAATTAATTTTTTTCTCTGCTCAGCATTCGAAAATAAATTTATGTAATGTATACGAGTAAAAATGAGTGAATATTTGATTCCGATACTGGTCAAGATATCTTTCATCACAGCTTATATGTTTCCTATGAACGTTCAAACATAGATTCAAATGTCTTTTAATATTTTTAACTAGCTTAAGTAGTTCTAAAGCTTGAACGAGCCATACACATTCTCGAGACGGATTAAGAACTAAGTAATTATTTATATTTAACTAATTAGTCTACCAAATTTAAAACTTAAAAGTAAAATGAAAGTAAATTTCTTCTTCAGGTAAACAATGAATACTGAACAAAAAATAAAAGGAAAATGTAAGTTGAAACTTAGTTATTTTGGTTACTACAAAATTACTTTAACAGAATAGTAAGTTGTTTTGAAATAATTCCGCGTAACTTACAATAACTGTATGTGACATTTTCTTTAGAAAGGAGTGCTTTCATAACGTTAATGTCCAATTCCGGTTGCGTCAAAATTCGCTGTTATATACTAAAAAGTAAAATAAAGCTGCATTTCCTTTCTTACAAGCAATTGAGTCAAACGAACATAGACTAGCTGCACGAAGTAGAAATGAAAGAACAGAATGATAATTTTTAAACCAGAGGTGGGCAATTGTTTTGGCTGAAGGGCGCCATTGTGGAATTGGAATGTACCATAGAGCCACCCCTTTTTAAAAATGATTGTAGTTATTAGTTCCTATTGCATCTCAGGAAAAGTATAAAGTGCACCATAAAAATCAATGTAAATAAGTTAAATAAAATAGTGTCATTTTCATTCAATTTATTTTTATTGTGTTAATTTTATATCATCCATTTTTTTTATTTCTAAAAGGCTGCGGATTGGTGTTTTACCATTGCAAATCTAGTACATTGTATGGGAGCTGGTATCACTCTTTAGTGCGGCACCTTATAGGCGGATACCGCAGGCAATTTTGACGCCCAGTTTTCTCCACAGATGGAGGCACCTGAGCACTGCCGATGCAAACCTGTTCCAGGATTAAATTTTGCCGAGAGCACCCAAGCCAAACATAAACTCTAGGGATCTTTTACATGGCGTATAATCACACCTCATAGCTGCTATCAATTTTCTGCATCATTAAAAACCACCGACTTGGGCGAAGATCTTACCCGCAACCTTAGATGCAGAAGGCCAGCGATATACCATCCATGCCATCCAGCCGGCTATCTATCTATTGCAGTAAGCAAATTTAATTTTAAAATCAGCTTAAGTTATCCGACTGCGTTCAGAACCGTGTTTTTGAAAATGAATAAAAATGAATAAATTTTTTGATATTTTGTGTCATCTACCTCAATTAGAATAAAAATATAAAATTGTCTTAAAAATTTAAGTAATTTTTTTTTGTAATGATATTCTTAAAACAATTTTATGTACATATTCTAATTCGGTGTTACTAAAAATAAAAATAAAATATGTATTCATTTGTATGTTTCTTCAAAATCCCGTTCCGAACGTAGTTGGATATCTTAATGAGACAAATGTACCCTATCATGCTTTTCTACAATTCTTTTTTTTTTTTGGAAGCAAGAGTGGGACTGCTTGTTGAAACTCTCATCAAAGCCTATGTCGGTCAACTTACATCTATATTTACATTTGTTGATCTTCCTGTAACAAATATATGTTTACCCAAATATAAAGAAAATTTTTTGTCTATTTGGATTTCTGACTATCTCTACAGGCCACAAAATCTCCTCTTGGACCGCATTTTGCCCGAATTTTAAACGAATTGTAACGTTTCCCGCCACTCAGCTGTGAATCGACTTATTTTGTGGATATGATCACCACACGTGCAAGGATATCTGCACCCTAAGAATATTGCACGGTCTTGTCTTGGACATCACCCCGGCAACCTTTGACACCACGAGGAACCCCTACTCCGCCCACGAACCGGATGTAACTTTAAGATAAAGACGCCGACCCTATTATCCCGAAAGCCTAGGGACGCCAGAGAGAGAATGGGAGAAGGTCTGAAAACTTCGCTAAGAACAGACGCAAACTTCTCCCTCACAAACAACATCAGTTGAACTCTAATAATCTCCACAATAAGTTTAATAATTTCAATGTATATTCTGTAAATAATAGCTATGACGTAAATCGATTAAATGTTTAAATTAATCAATATCATGCTGCCTTTATTCATCTCAAACGTCACAGAAGCAATCAAAATAAGAGCGTATCTCACCAGAAAAAATTTTATAAAGATAAAAAAAAATCGAATTGCCTTAGTTCATTAAAAACAAATGAAAACAAGATATCAATCATTGGCATGGCCAAGTAATTTTAGCGCGTTTTTCACATGTTGTATTTTACAATAATGCAACTAATGAACTTTTTACTAACAGAAAGTAGTGTGTACTGTACCACTCCTCTAAATGTACTACTATTGAGCTGAAAAGAAATAATGACACAAATCTGTATCAGCACTATAAAAAAGCAAAAACTAGCGAAATTCAAGAAAATTTGTACGAAAATTCGGGAAAACTATGGGAAAATTCAAATATGATTCGGCTCATCTAGGGCACAAATGCGACCAAATGACGAAAAACCGAGATCAATTGGTTGCTTATTGGCTGAGAAAAAGGTTCGACAAAATATGGAACGAAGACGAAATTTGCGTCCTAATAGCGCTTTTGTTCCACTACGTGAGAAACGCGCTAAAAATTAACAAAGCAATTTTTTTTATCAAAAATGTCAGACAAATACAATTAAAATTAATTTTCACTCTTATGCATATATCTTCTTTCTTTTACAAATTACTTGGAGATATTTTTACACGAAATAGATAAAGGACGAAGAACAAACTAATGAAAACTAATTTCTACCTTTTATTAAGCATGTTTGAAATAAATCAACTATATGCATTCAATTACTCGCATGACGGATCGTAGAAAGCTTCATCAGTCACTTATGTTCGTTGAGCACGCTGAAGTCAGAACACGTCAGAAATCTTAGTGTTCGCAACATGGCAATTACGCCAGAAATTCAAAAGCTGAATGGATAAAAGAAAAAGATAATTTCATTCATTTGCCTCTACATCATGTTTGCAAACCTCAAGGGGCTGTTTAATCTTTGAAAGCTCTTAATTTACTCTTTTGAATCTTAAACAGTTTGAGAAAATACAGGAAAAAAAGTTATTAGGAATGTCTGCATCGAAAATCTTTAGAAAGCGTGGAATAAAATTAAATAATATTTATTAAAAGACGTTTTTGAGGTGAATTTGTTTTTTTAAATTTTCACCACTTTTGGTTGAATGTATTCGTTCTCAAAATAATTGCTGATTTTATATATCTATCATTTGCTGCATTTTATGTTTTCTGTTTTAGGGAAATTGAAAGAATTTTACTTAGGTAAAAAGATCTTTTATGGAACCTTATATTTGTGTTTTAAAATTTATTTAGTGAAAGCAAGAAGGTAAAATAAATTATAACATACTCAAGGTGTTCTTATTTTTTTCCATTTTTATGTTGATCATAAATATCACGGAATTATTTAATAAAATTAAAGAGTCGTTTATTAAAAGTGATGGTTTTCACATCGTTAAACAGAGATATTTTTTTAATTAATAAAAGTTAATATCAAGCCTTATTTTGAACTCTTAACTAAAGTCAAACATATTTATTTTTGAATTCTTATTTCACAACTATTATTAATATAATGATATATGAACAGAGAGGTAAAAAACAAACTTAGGATAATTCTCGTCCTATGTTATATGTCTAACTCATTTTAGTTTGAGATTATGGGTATGGAAAATAAAAATACTGAATTGGAAATGGCAGGTGTAATAAAAAAAGTTCAACACATTTTAAATAAATTTCAATAGCATATTTTAAAAAATTGAATCTACTTGATTTAATGTTAAAATATATCCATATATAAACATTCCGCCAAAGTTTTAAGTGCATTGTTTATTATAATAGGATTAAATCTGACTGCGAATCTTAACTTTAAAATTTTGATAAAAATGATATTTTGTAATAATTTTACTTTCGTGATAATAGTTAACATTTATTCAATGGTTGATTAAATATTATGATTTAACTCCTTATAAAATTACTATCTAGATGAAAATAATGTTATCATGAAATTTAAAATTTCAAGTGAAATGTGTCTGTTGTTTTACCCTTTGGACTTTTTTATAACAACTTTGAAAAATTCACATTAATATGTAGTTTTTAATTAATACTTACTGTTATATTTAATAGCAGTTAATTTATAATTAGTATTCTTCAAAACTTTTATAAAAAACCTGAACATAATTTTGAAAATATTTGATTTTCTTTCTTTAATGTATGTTAGAACTTTTAAAAAATTGTCCCACATAAGTTATTCGCAAACGTTTAAAGGAAATTTCTTATTCGTACAGTTCAGGAAAACATTCATAACCAACGAGCTTCGTATTGGAAATCTTTTTTTTTCTTAAAAAAAGAAATATAAAAGTACATGGGGATTACAAATCTAATAAGTACAATATTTACTCCTTTTTTCTTTTCTTCTCAGAAAAAGTAAAGACAAGTACAAAAAGAGTTTTACAAAACATGTTATACCCACGTATCGAAACACGATCACAGATGACTGTTAAACAAAGATTTACCGACGTTTTATCGACTCTGCACCTATTGAAAGGATAACCTGAAATCTTAAAGGCTTACCAGTATCTGTAAAGACATAAACCATTTCTGGGGAAAAGTAAAGGGGGAAAAAACGAAAAAATGAGATGTTTTGCAGTTAGTTTCCGAAAAGAAAAAGATAACGATCTTTAAATGTGCTTCTCTATCTCTTTTCTTAAACAGTACAGAATACCTTTGAGGTACTTGAAACAGTAATATATTTTGCTATTACTTATAAAACTGGATATTAACGCTTGTTTTTTATTAGTTTTTTAAATTTATAAATTACTTTGTTCCTGCTCAGAAAAGTATTTGGGTTTTCTCAATAGCGATATACAATTCGGTAAGTTGAACTCACAGAGTTACTTTGTTTTTGTATACTCTGTTTTATACAAAATGGAAATCTTCGCCCCCTTGGCAACATTCTTTTCCATCTATAGCAAAATTATTATTTGAATCATTTATAATAAGAAATGCCACCAATCCAGTATGGTGGATATGACCCTCGTCTTGTAACCGAGTGGTCTCGGGTTCGAATCCCGAATAAGGCATGGATGTAATTAATCTTCGGGAAAAGGAGTCTGACTTTCTCCTACAATGGATTCCCGTCTCAAATAAAAAGCAGTGCATCTCTTCTGTTGTATGATGGAATCATCATTTGTAATAAAAGGTCTATGTTCTTCTGTGTTTATAATGCATGTTTGCGTCCTTCCTTTCTCACTCTCTCTCGTATTCATATATATCTCAGTATACAACACAACAACAACATGATAAAAAATTTCAAAAATTTATTGTAAAAGGGTTACTACGAATTGATATTAAACAATATTTCTTTGTGAAAAAAAGATAAATTGTGTGCCGTATATTCCATCTTTTCTCTGTATAATTCATATAAAATGTTTGATTTTAAAAATAATATTAAGTAATTTTGAACTTGAAATAATTTTCTAACTTTTATCAAAGTAATTATTTTATCATAGCAGTTTCATCCTTGCAATAAAGTCTTCCATTTTAAAGTATTATTTAATTAAAAATACATATAATATATGTGAATTAAATTATTATCCTGTACTATACTTTTCGAAAATAGGAAAAATATATAATTTTTTTGTTCCAGAATCCAACGTTCTGTAATTGAGATAACTACTTTTATCGGTCATAAATCGATGTATATATATTTTTTTTTACAAATCTGCAAAATTTTGATGATAAACTCCACTATATTTTTTAACATTATTTAGAAATATAATTGTTATTTTAAACGGTAATTTTTAACAATATATATTTTTATGTAAGGTACCAACTAATTCCGACAGCTTTTTTTTTTAAAATGGAGATATGGGTATATATATATTTATGTTGTTTTTAGATTTGCTTAGACATTTTTAAAAAATTTGTAAACATTTACAAAAATTAACGTACGCGGCCCATATTATACCAAAAGTTAGAGAACAAATTTTCAAATTTTCAATTCTGATGTCTTGCTATGTTATTCATTTTAGAAATGACTTTCAGGATAAAAGATATTTTAATTTTTACAAAAACTAGAGCACTTTTCTTAGTTATTATATGAAATTGCTTAAAAAGATGTGATTATATTAACATAATGGACTGTAAATTTTGTAATAAAACAGTGATTGATAAATCTGAAAGTTAAAACACTTCTATTATTACAGAACATACACAAAAAATTTCAGTTGAGAATTTTCAAAACTTTTTCAGCAATCACTGCCCCCCCCCCCCGTTCGAGCATTTTTAAAAAACCACATTTCGAGTAAAACGCGTTTTGAAGCATGAATCTGGCTTAAAGTAATGACACCTGCTTTTGCTGAAACACTTGTAGCTCTTGTTCTAGTGAACGGAAAATAATAAACTTGGTATTTTTATAAATCTAATAAGATGTCATATAAAATAAAATCATAAAATAATTGTCAATGTTTTGCAAAAGTCACAATTTTAGTGTAGTCAGATACTTTAAGATCAAACTTTTACATGTTACAAGTGTTTCATATTCTGAAGGTGGCCGCGGTAACCTATTGGCCATGGCCGCAAACTCGTCTATGTGTGGTGTGCCATGAGTTCGAACCCTGGTGCCTCTGAAACCCTCCATGTAGAAGGGCTGATGAACATTAAATCTGTCGAGGTTCAAAGTCGTTCCATTGACGTGTCAATGGTAATTTGAGAAGGAGGTGCCAGCTCAGATGTCGCTCTTATCACTTGATCGAGATTCAAATTACGAGGTGCTTCGCCAATAGCTCTCGTGTAGCTTTATAGTGCGATGTTAATAAGCACTCACTCATTATCTTTGAGTCTCTTAAAAAATTTTTCATTCAGAGTTACATAGGGTAAACTTTATCTTATAAATGTTTGAAATGCTTACTCCCCCTCTTTTTCGAACAATAAAGCTATATATTTCAATTTAGAACTGCTTTTCAATTTAAAATAACACTTTTCCATAGATCACTTAACAGATGAGAAGGGGAAAAATCTGTAGTACTATCTTGGAAAAACTAAAATTTTATCCCTTGTATATTAAATGATACCTTACAAAAAATTGTGAGCCTAAACTGATTCATTGAACAGATTGTCCACTACATAGCATGACACAGACATTAGTTTTAAAAAAAAAAACAAGTTTTTGTAATATTATAATTAATCAATTTCCTTATATGTTATTTTATAAAAATCAGAATTTTTCAAAGTTTATCAAAGCATAAAATTTATAAATGATAAAATATAAAAAACATAGAATGAATATTCAACAAATAATATTGACCATGAATATAGAATGTAAAAAATCTAATTTGATGAATTTGGCTAGTCATTCGGATATTTTAAATTATTTATTTTTATGAGATATTCAAAAGCTTATTTAAATAGAAAGTTTATTTAATACTTAAGCTTTCCCTTATTTAATTTATTTCAGTAAACAAAGCCTTTAATGAGATGGGGGGAAAAAGAACAAACTGCTCCACATAAATACATAGGTACACATTCCTTATTTTTATAATAACCAGCTACCTTGTTTATTAAAATTATATCATGACCAAAACAACTAATTTTTTCCTCTTTTACAATGCCACATACTTTAGTTAATTAGGTACTATAAAATTCTGGATCATATAAAAGTGTCATTAGACGAGCGGCTACATGTTAATTCTGTCTAATCCTCATTTTATACTAACTAAATGAGGGCCGCAATTTAATCCTCCAAGTTTTGTTTTGCCATCGACGCTGAGCCATCAATAATTAATTAGAGGTTTACGGTGCAAGTTTCTAACTATGGTCTCTATTCGACTTTTGCATATTGCCATTTTAAAAACGAAGGATTAGTCTAGCGAACTTGCTGACTTTGGAAGCAAATAAGGCTAGTCTGTAATTAAAGTTTTTAACAAAGTTATGGAGAAACCGCACTAGTCTTTAGTTTCAAAGATATTTTAGAAACATGTTATTATGTATCGGATGTTAAGTACGGATCGAAAGCTAGAAAATCGCAATGAAAACTGATGAATATTGGCTATAAATTATTAAACACATGGAGGTATTTATGATAATTAAATAAAGATTGTTGCTAATTTAATGCCGTAATACAATCGAATGGATTGCAAGATTCCAATGTCCAATTGGAATGCTGTTGATTTCGTGAATTCGGTTAAGTTTAGATTGATATCGTCGCATTCGAGCGTTGGATGGGATGATTCAAAAGCTTATGTTTGTCAAGTAATGTTATTGAATTTCGTCCAGCAGCAATACCTAAGGTTACAGTCCTCAAGTTTCGTGTAGAATTCTGTCGCAATTAATTTCAGTAAGGATACTAAATACTTAGTACAATGTTAACATATCATTTTGATTGTTTAGAAAATTTCAATGGTTTTAATTTGAATTTTAGGAATTGTTCCTATGTAAAATTTTGGGCTATACATGGTTTTATTGAATTGTTTTTTAAATATGGTAGCTTTTTGGTTTTAAATTTTAATTTTTTAATAGAATTCTTTCGACAGAAAAATTTTGTTTAATTATAATATATCTTTATATGAAAATAGTTGTATCAAATATTTAACTTATTTTTTTCTGTTCTTCAGTGGCTAACACAGACCTGTCACATGTGAGAGGGATACAATAAGTACATCGTTGAGAGGTAATCTCTATGAAAAAATAACAATCTGTTAATCTATGGGCCTCTCCGTTGTGTCTGCAACTGTTATTTTTTGAAGAGAAATTTTTAAAAATTTGAACATAAATTCATATCGAATATACTTGTGTTGAAAGTTCTGCTTATTTTCAAAAATTTGATTTTATGCTCGAAGTTTAGATTAATAAATAATTTATTGTTTTCAATGGACGATACATGGCAAATGAGGATGCATTTTGTTGTGCATAAGAGACTAAATATCACTTACGTTTTTTATCTTTTACTCAGAACCTAAATTTCACTGATAAATGATACTATGGTGAGAATATCATTAAACGGCAATATTGTTACAGAATGCTGACTTTGCTACAAATTTTGTATGCACACATAAGAAAAATATCCATAAATTTTGCCTAACAAACAAGTGATGAATTGTTTTAAGTGTAGTTTATTATCTTAGAAGCCATAAAATATTTAATACAAATTTTAATGGTAATTAAATAAGCAAAACCCATTCCAAGATATAGCAAACAAAGAAATATTTTTTTAATTATTTTCTGCCATAAAGATGCTACCATGCTCTTAAAAGTTTGAGAGTAATTCAAAAATGTTATTTACAGTTATTCATAAACATATATAGTTTTAAAAATATCAAGCCAATATTCGCCCCCCCCCCTAATAAATAATTGTACTTTGTTTATCAAGCATTACTATTGAAACAAAGAAACTTATTCATTTTTTTTTAAATTAAGTTTAAATCTTTTATGATATGTGAGAAATGTAATACTTTCTTTCCAATCTAACAAATATAAATGCATACTATGAAATATAAAAATAGTTTATTTATGTTTGACTCAAAAATTCTACAAAAATTCTCAAGTAAACTATATTTTAACAAGCATTTTTTTAATAAATATAAAGTTAATATAAATACTTATTTACGTGCCTTAAAAAAACTCTGCAAATAAAATTCACCTTTGTCACATAAAATGTAAGAAATAGGCTTATACAAAAAAAAAAGTATTTTTAATTCAAGTCTAAAAGTGGCTGTTATAAAAACTAATTTAAAACCTTTTTTTTAATTTAAAAGAAATTTTATTTGTAAATTATTTGTAAGGGGTTATTTCAACTGTAACATCCATAATATCCTTTTATGATTTACATATTATAAATATATATATATATATATAAACACAAATTCTAAAAATATTCTACAATAAAAAAAGCAATCGGAGCTTGATTTTATAATATTCAAAATTAAATTTTCTCCATTATTTCTTGCTAAATGGTTTTTCGTGTTTTGAATAAGTAAGGTTAAATTTTTAATAACGAACTTAACGAAAGCTATATTTATCTTATTTAAATATTCCTCACAGAAATATGATAAATATTTTTTTTTTATTCTTGAATACATTTCAGTACTTTAAGGTATCCGACTACCCTAAAATCGTGAATTTTGTCAAAAATCGATAATTTTTTTATGATTTTAATTTATAGGCCATCTTATTAGCTTTATAAAAATACCAAGTTTATTATTTTCCGTTCAATAGAACAAAAACTACAAGTGTTTTAGTAAAAGCAGATGACATTACTTTAAGCAAGATGTCATACTTTAAAACGTGTTTTTTTAAAACGCTCAAACGGGACCAGTGATTGCTAAAAAAGTTTTGAAAATAATTAACTGAAATTTTTTATGTATGTTCTGCATAATAGTAGAAGTGTTTTACCTTCAGATTTATCAATCGCTGTTTTATTACAAAACTTACAGTCCCTTCTGTTAATATAATCATTGTTTCTTAAGGGCCGTGGGTAGCCTAGTGTTTAGAGCATCGGACTCCAGACCGGAATGTCTGAGTTCAATGCTCGATGCCACCAAATGCCCCCGAGTGCACACGGAGCACGTGCTCGTTAAATCAGTGAGTCCGAATGGTGTCACCATCTATCGTGTTGTACCGAGAAAAATCGTACTGTCACCTTAATGGGGCTCAAAGCTTAGGCTAAAGACAGGCGTACTATCTAGCCTGATGTCACAATGAATTTCGTGGGCCTCGATCTGACTACGTCAGACAAGTGGCATAAGCAACAACACTGTTTCTTAAAGTAATTTCATATAATAACTAAAATAAAGTGCTGTAGTTTTTGTAAAAATTAAAATATGTCTTATCCTGAAGTTCATTTCAAAATTGAATAACATAGCAACACATCAGAATTGAAAATTTGTTCATAAACTTTTGGTGCAGAATGGGATACGTTTATGTTATTTTTTGCAAATTTTCACCCATTTTTTCCCGTTTTAGTAATAATAATTTCTTATTTTTCTTCTTAATTATAGCATATTTTTCTTAAAAATGTATTAAACAAATCTAAAAACAACAAAAATTCACCATATCAACATTTTTTTTATAAAAAAAAGTTGTCGCAAGTAGTCGAATACCTCAAAATAACATTTTTCATTGCCAAACTAATTGACCACTACAACGAGGTTTAAAAATATTACTAGTGATACCACTGTACTCCAATGTTCTCCGTATAATAGCGCTGTAAATTTGAGCGATAATTTCGAAAGTATCATTCTCTGAGAGATATACCAAAAAAGAAGCACTACAAAAAAGTTGAGAAGTAATCCTTGTACCGGAATGCAGAGTTCAGGCACTTAGAAACCTTACAGATGGCTTTGTCACCGAACGTCACTCACTAGAAACACTTTAAATGGATAGCCGGGGCAAATTTCAAAATGTATAGCGCTCACATCTCTAAAGGCAGTGATAAGGTCGCTGAGTGTATCACATGGGAAACCGTGACGTCAAGTGAGGGGCATAGAAGAAGCTCAAAAAAATAAGAAAAAATAGCATGTCCCAAGAAGCACTTGAAGTGCTCTCCCTTGTGACTAAATCCCACTCTGTCCCTCCAAAAGTCGAGGGTAATAATAATGATAAAGGAAAAAGTGCTTGAGATTACAGTTTTATCTCAGTTTTGCCCCTTAGTTCTACTGTCGGTTACATACTGTGGAATACAAATATGGCATAGGTAAGTATTTGATACCTGGAAAAAAACTTTTGTCACCGACAGATGTCCGGATTTATTCACCCAAAATGTAATGTAAAAAAAAAAAAATCTCTGACAGGTTTTGTTGTTAGACTTAAAAAAAGTGTATGGACAAAAAGCATAAGCCATTTAAATTTTGAAGTATTTACAGAATATGAGTTTAGGGTCCATCTTACGTCTATGTATTAAAGGATATCCCTTATAAACAGTTTTTTTATCCTGTTTTTTGTTTTTATTGTTCCATGGACACCTTTTTTCGATAAGGCGATGATTTCGGAACCCTTCTCAAAATAGAATATCTTCTCATGGGCTCTTGTAATGCATACATATAGAGAAGGCATATGCGTAAAATAAAAGTATGTTACAAGTATTAATCACAATGGAAAATAACTAATAGAATAAAAATATAATACAGAAATACTGATCATTAGTGTTATAAATAATATTTCATAAATAACAGTTGATATTATGCATAATGATTAATAAATATGTTTAATCAAATAAGTGTTTGCTTGAGTATGTCATCATGAACTATTTTTTTGTAATAAAAACATTAAACTTCGTAAAATATTTTTGATAACTAATAAAATAAATACAATTGTAATTTAAAAGTACACAGGACTCAAAGTATAAATTTTTAATTTATAAAATTTGTCATAGATGATAGTTTTCATATGCGTTTATACAAACCCAAAATTAATTTTAAATTATTCGAAAAATTCAGATTTGTTAAAATATTTTTTTATTTTCCACATATTTTCAACTTTTCCTAAATATTTTAAATTTTAAATATTATATCAGCTATCATATCATATATCTATATATCTCTCTCTCTCTCTCTCTCTCTATATATATATATATATATAAAACATCACATAAATATAATTAAGCAAATATTCGAAATCATATGAATCCCAGAGTACGACATCCCATTTCAAAATATCAATGGCGAATAAAAAGAATAAAGATCAACGTTTTCAAGCGAAATTAAAATTGTATAAGATAAAATTTATAAAATATCCAAGTGCAATCTCGGACTTAGGACCGATAAGTGGGGTTAAACTAGTTTGATGGCGCCAACCTTCCCCCATTGCAACTTGGTAAACTAATCTGGAAATATCCAAATTCTCAAAAATTTAAAATTTTAAAAACTTTTCATTTAAAATTTTAAAATTAAAATTAAAAAAACTTTTCATTTAAAAATTTAAAATTAAAAAAAATATTTATTTTCTTCAATACCTAAAAAATTAAACCATTCGCCATTTTTAACTTTGATTTAAAAATATTTTAGTAATTATTACAGGCTATAATATTATCGTTTTACATTAATAGATTATGGTTTCAGTTATAATAATAGTTAAACTTCTCTAAAAATTTCTTGCTTTCCTTATGGCTCAGAGTATTAGCAAATTCAGGTGAAGGTTGGCTGGCCGAAAAACTCTGTTTAAACCTGCAATCCTGGTTCCTAAGGTCTGGAGTTTGCCTTAGTATTTCTGTGGCTAAAACTATTTTATATCATGACTATAGTTATCTTAGGTATATAACTATTTTTGTATATTTTATATAATATATATATATATATCTCAATATATATATATATATCAATATATACATATATATATATATATATATATATGCCGGGGGGCCGTACTCGGGAGCAACCCTTGTGTTTGCGCCACTGATATATATATATATATATTGCTTCTATATATTTAGCTCAATACCTTTCTAATGGAAACTTTAGGAAAGAAGGAAATGCTTTTTAAATATAAGAGAGAATATACTTTTAATATCAACATATTATGTATATACTCTTATTTTATAAAACAATAATTTGTTAAATCATACTATAATAATATAATATAGAAAATTAAGTTTAAAGTAATACATATATATGTATGTATGTGTGAATGCGCGGTTGCGTGTATTGGAAATGATGTGAAAAATTTAATTTTGACTGATGCTGAATATGAAACGTATCTCTTATTTTATATAATAATAGCTGGTAATATATATAACAGTCCGTATAATGAATAGACTCCACAATTCTTTTCCTACCTTAATTTCTCTTTTTTTTTAAAAAAAAAGTATTGAAATCTCAATTAATGTGTATAAATCTTGATAAAAATAGAGTTGACTTTGAAAATATTCGTAAAAAAAAATTGTAGTATGTAGTTATCCGCCCAATTAAGAAAGTTTTATAATATATTTCCTTATTCGGAGGTCTGCGTAGTTTAATCCCAAGCAGCTATATTACACACTTTTCTTCAGTCATTTTGTAAGCAAACCACTTAACACATATAGAATAACAATATAAAATCAGACAATGACGTTACAAACAGCAATCGATTGAATAAAAATAAAGTGGAGCAAAAATTACTTTTCCACAATCCCAAAAGAAATAATTACTTCGTTTCTTAACTGTTTGAATTTCCTCATCGTATAGGAAGGATAGGTTTATAATTTCCTTTCCTAGGGATTACCAAGAATCTGTGGTACGAGTTGCCACAGGGTGTATATAATAAAATGTTTATTGAACCCGAAAAAGATTTCCTAGTCAGCACTTGGAAATTTAGATTATTTTGTTTTGAATGTTCAACTGAATTTCAAAGTTTTCCCCCTCTATTAATTATCATTTTGCTAATTATATATAAAAAATACCTATATTTTCCCTATTTTTTAATACTTTACTCCTCGATTTAAACCTCAACTACATTTTGTTCCTATTTAGCTTTCATAGAGAAACATTTCTTATCAAAGTGTTTTGCAGAATATTTCTTACTATCCTATCGATCACAGCATCCGTTATCAAAAATACTTTATCATATATATCTCAACAACTATAAAATAGATTCAGGTACTCAAACAAACAAAAGAGAATACAATATCCTCATCACTAATCATTATGCATCGTGATCAAAAGATATCATGGAAGCAAAAACGTTGAAAGTACTTTCACAAAAGCAAAATCTACTTTTGCTTTTGGTCCGAGAAAAAAAGTTCTATCGATGGAGTTGAAAGAGACTTCCCTCCATTTTCATACCTTGATCCTTTGACATCCGTTCCATAGCAACACAATGGCGTTCTATTGCGCCACGGATTACGCTAATCGGATGATTGAACCACCCTGTACCTCTTCCTACCCTGCAATCCTCTCTACAGGTGGCTCCAAGACTTTTTTCCCTCATACTCTCCAGAAGACGTCATGGGGAGGTGTTTCATCTTTTGATACAGCAGAATGGGAACGTTTTCATAGAAATTTCTCCTCTTTTCTTTTCAGATATGAATAGTATTAGATCGAGAGCTGCATCGGAGATTATTCAATTTTTTTCATGGTCTTTCTTTAGAAAAATCTGACCTCGTTATTTGAAGATAGAAAAGGATATATTTATTACATGTGACTGCTTTTTCTGATATTCTATTTTCCTGTATGGGAATTGGATAGTTTTTCGAATATATAAACAATTTTGGATTATGTTGGCCCAAAAACAAAGGCAAGTTATAACATAGATACCATTAAATAAGCATACAATATGTATTGAACCAGGTCATCCTTATTTAAACACATTTTGGTGAGGAAAACATCAGTTCAATTATTATTCTGTTTTCCATCACTTAACCAGATTATCAGATGAAGTGTGGTGCAAACTGACATCTGCTTCGAATACACTAAAAATGGAAGTACATGTAATACAACCTAAATTATTCTTTCATTAACTTCCTCGAAATCCTTATTCAGAATAGGAATAACATGATTTCCTTCACACAAAAGAAAAGCTGAAAAGGTTTCCAATTTTTTTTTCCCAATTGGTTTTATTTAAGTAAATTGTGTTCTTTACTGAAACATGATCTGTTTTGATCTCTTGTCAAAAACAAGATAAAAAAAATTAAGGATAACCGCTTAAGAAGCATTTTTTCTATGTTTATCTTTTTTTTTTTTTTTGAAGCTTAGAGCAGATTTATTTTTAAAAAAATTTAAAAAGTTTTTTTTTCCTATTTTTATTAAAATTGTTTAAATATTTTGTTGATAGATAAGTAATTAGAAACGAGACTGCTTGTGGGCCATTTTTTTATGAAATGTAACACTTTTATTGTTATTATTATCTTTTAAGTATATTTATCTTTATAAAAAATTGCACAATTTGTATGGAATTTCTCTACTAAGGATTATCAAAATAAAATATGTGGTAAAAGTAAGCAGGTATTGAAACGTTAGCATAAAAATGTTTTTTTTTAAATATTTTTATAATCGAGAGAGAGCCTGTTATGTTTGAAAGGATGTTACAGCTTCAAGAAGAAATTTATACAGAATTTAAGTTGTATAACAAAATAACAAACTAAACTAAACAGTTCAAGAAAACTATCATCTTTGTTTTTTACTGCTGAATAATGAAAACAATCACTTCATCCAAAATACAAACAATAATTTGAAGTCAATCTATTTTTCCACTATTTCTTGTAACACTTTCTGAGCGACTTTTGACTGGCAAGGCACAAAATTATTTTCCAGCCACGTTCCAGAAATTACCTCTAGGCGTAGCACCTGCGAATATTACATATTTCAAGCACGTTCTTCAACGTAGAACTCCATAGCAGAGTTTTCAGATAACAAATATCATCCGGTATAAAAAAGATAGAAAGAAATAATGTATAAGTATATAAGCACATAAAAAATATATATAACTCATTAAACTCCACTTGAAAGAGAGGGAAAGTCGCCAATCCATCAGTTGGCGACAGAGTTGGCGTCGGTCATTAATGAGTGTCATCCTTTTTATTGGAATAATATCGTCAATCATTCTGATGACAGCTTTCGTGGAAAACTCGCTCTTGGGTGTTGTAGAATTGGTTCAAAAAAGACAACGAGAAGGGGAAAAAATGCGAAAGAAATATTAATAGGGGTATATGCTTGCCTCATTTTGCAAGGATGGGGAATAATTTGGGTCCAATGTAATTTTATCCCTATGAATTTTTCATCGTCGCTTGTTGCCAGCATATTATTATATTTCCTACTCTTTGTAGCTGATTTCAGTTGATTATATGTTGAATGCTAAGAAATTCTTAAAATTTAAAATATATCACTTAATAAGCTTTTTAAAATTCTTTCTTTGGTAAAACAAAGACGAAGTTTAGAAAAGACGATTTTTCCTTTAAAACGATAGAAAATATTTTAGAAATTTTAATAATTCACGAAAAATAAATGTAGGAAAGATGGAAAAAGAAATAGTATTTTAAGTTAACAGTGTTTTAGAAACCGAAACTAACAATAGTCCTTTTCAACGAATAAAATGTTTCCTAAGTGTAACTAGACTTTTTGTGGTTAAAACTGTTCGAAAATTAAACATTTTTCTTACCAAAAATAAGGAATCTATTTTTTTTTTATCAATTTCATTTCTTTGTAAGAAGTAAAAATATGTAAGAAATGAAGTCTTTCATACAATTTTCTAAAACTAATTAGCTTTATTGGCTCTTTTTATGATTTTTTTTCTTTTCATTTAAAAGTTTAAAGCATTTTTTAAAATTTTTTGTCTGTACCTATTATATGTGTTGCTCATTACTATTCTCTGGTATTTTTTATTTATATAAAATACTTTTTATTTATTTCTCCAATTGTATCTATGAATGTCTTTTTTTACATTTATTAATTCATTAGTTTTAATTTTTAAAAACTTATTTCTTTTGCTTTATTTTACTATTTTTAATCTCTCGTATATTTTTATTAATAATTCCTTTCTTATGTTTATTTATCTGGTACATAATCCCTGGGGTTTTTATAACATATTTTTTGCACCTCATGTTGCGTATTATTATATAATGCACCAGATAATTGTTTTATCATAAATAAAAATAATTATAAAATCGTATAATTTAAACAAGGAGTACCTAATTACAGTTTAAGAATTAAAAAGAGGAAAAAGTATTAAATGTAATTATTTACTTAATTTGTTTTTTCACATATTAAAAATAAATATTACTTTAACATAAAAAAAGGATTGTGCATTACTTATTTTATAGGGGAATAAATAAATAAATAATAAAATTCCTTTTCTTTTTTGTTATTAAAATTATTAACTTATAATTCTTCCAATTATTGATTTTTATAGTATGAGTTCGCTTTTCGAAAACAAAAACTGAACGGAAATTTTACACAAGAATAGGAATATGAGTGCAAAAATTTTTTTTTTACTTCCAATAATTTTTGTTTTTTTACTCAATTGTTAACCCCTCACTAAGCATTAAAATGCTTTCTCAATAGAGGGGGAAATGTGTGTGTCATTGAAACTACAGTGTCAAAAATTTTATTTGTTCTTTATAATGAAATAAATTCTTTTTACAATCCAAAAACAATTTTTACTTAATATTGACATATTGACACTTAATATATCAAGAATCAAATGAATACGAAAATAATTTAGTGTGAAGTGCTTCCTTTTTTAACAAAATTCTGAAAGGAAAATTCAAAAATTTGTTCAGAAGAATTCCAGATACTTCATATTTTTTTTCTTGCGCAATCTAAATTATGAAATTGTTAAAAGAACTCTAAGAACCTTCACTTTATTTTTAATAAGGCTTTCAATATTCCTCTTTTTTATCATCACAAATATTAAAGAACGTAGAGGCCATAAGTTGAAAACAAATGAACTCATAACATTTTTCCTTAAGAAAAATGATGTCTAGCATAATATATTCAATTGGATGATAACATTATCTTTTGAATATGCGATACTTAACCTCTAACATAGACTGAGTTAAGTAGAAATAAAATGATTAAATATATCATAAGGTTTTTTAGATTAGAAAAATAAAGATTTTTCTTTTTTTTAGATTCGTTTTTATTTTCAAGCACGATTTTTCCCTATTGAGTATCAGTCATATTATAATGAATAAAACTGCCCGTGATCTAAGGACTATGTCTATATATCCAGTTTAACTGTACCAATATCAGTTTTTTTTTGTTTTGTTTTTTACGATTTTGATTGCATATTTTTTCTTTTTACATTTCTTACTCATTTCTTTTTTTCATTTTATTATTCGTAAAAATTATTCGCCTTTTTTAAAATTATATTTATACAGTTTTAATATACAGTTGACTCTCGCTAATTCAAACCTTCAAAAGTACGAACCTCTCGCTAATTCGAAGTATATGCTCAGCCCCTAGAAAAACTCTTGATATTTCGAACTAAAACAATAGGTTTTAATACACTCGATAATTCGAAGTAAAATCTGCGGCTGGCCAGACTACAACACGCAATAATTCAAAGTTATCTTATAAAACTCTCGACAATTCCAACACTTACCTGTAGCAAACAGGTCGGAGCTTACATGTTTTGTGGCATATTGTCTCTGCGTGTCTCACCTGTAACGTATTCCCTGTCCTTTCTTTGTATTTCTCAGTTTCTCAGGCGAAAAGGCCCTTTTATTGCTTTCCTTCTTCAAGTGGACAGTTTTGGTCGCACTTGTTATCAGCCGTCCATATCTTTCGTTTAACGCGTGGCCTTGCAACACATGTATTTAGAAAGGATGGTCAGCTATTGTGAAGAAGAGATGCGTAGCATTGTGTTTTTTGCGTCTCACTGATATGACGATTTATGGCTCATCTGTGTAACTTATAGCATGTGGCACCAAATAGAGAATGGGCTGGACTGGATCCTGCCTTGAAGAACCAATAGTGTTGAGGACAGTGTCTGAAGGAATCGGATGTGAAACGATTTTATTTCCAATGAGGAATGGAAGATATTTGGTGGGGCGTGAAAGTCCTGTTCTAGAATTACTACATTGTAAATGTATTATTTTAATACAGGACTTTTAACTTTTGTATAATATGTACTTTTTAAAAATACTTTAAAGTAATATTGTACAATTGTTGTTTTATTACATAGTTTAAGATTTAAATGTGTTAGAAAAAAAATTTCACTTCGTGTATTTCGGGAGTTTTTTCTTACCCTCTTGATAATTCGAAGTTTTTAATTAGTCCCTTCAACTTCGAATTATCGAGAGTCGACTGTATTCAGAAAACCAAACGCATTCACGGATAAAAATTTTAAATGAGAGATAAGTAAAGGATTGCATATTTTTTTCTGGGATTTACTCCTATCTTGATTCTTATCACAAAACTTCTTTAATTAGTTAACTTCTGGCATGATTGTACCAGTATTAACGTAGATTATCCATATGAGTGCCATGCGTCATTTGGACTATTTCTTTTCGCAGTATATTTTATCTCTTCTTTTACTGTTATTTATTTAAATTATTTATTGTTACATTTGAGCTTTTACCTGTTACTACATTTATAAAATGCTATTTCTCGTAAAATAAGCACAAATAAGTTCATGTACTTAAATAAAAAATATTCTTTTTTTTTTATAGTTACACATATTTAATTGAATAAATACTCGCTTCAATAGCTGACGGCAAACATTTTGTATTCAATAATTAACAAAGATAGGTATAAATTAAAAAATTTTTAAAAAAACTACGCAGTATTGTTTTTTTATTATTCATTACTAAATTATTTGTTTGATAATAAAATTGCACATTGTCTGGTGTTCTTTTTATTATTTTTTTGATAAAACTAAATTAGTTTTAAGTTATTAATCGAAAATACAAATTTGAAGGAATATCTTATCTCTATGGGAAAAAGTGGGAAAAACAGTTTGTTATTCGCAAAAGTATATGCAACGCCGGTCTAAGTGGAGGGGAAAAACCTGTCTGACAAGGAAAAAAGCAGTGGAAGGAATATCGGAAAAAGAAATTTTAATCACATAAATATAGAAATCGCTCACTTCACACATACACACATACCCAGGAGTGCTGGCATTGAGAGGAAAAGGAAAATTTCCATCGGGATAAAGTTATACTCTCGGAAAAAGCTCGTGCAACGCCGGGCAAAGCGGAGGGGAAACAGACACATCTGACGGAGCAAAAATGCAAAAGAAATTTCGAAAAGAGGATTTTTAATGACATCAATTTTGGAATCACTCACACACCAAGAAGTGCTCACATAGGGATGGGAAGGGGAAATTTCCATGTGCAAAAAGTTATACACTCGAAAAAGCCTGTGCAACGCCGGGTCATGCAGCTAGTAAAATGTTATTTCTCGTACAATAAGCACAAATAAGTTCATATATTTAAATAAAAAACCATTCTAATCTGAAAATATTAAAAGAGAAGTATAATTTTTTAATGTATGTTACCACAGGACTATCTTCATTATTGACTTCACATCATCAAGATGCACAGATTATCTTAATTTCTGCAAACTACTTATATTTTTAAAACTGCAGATCAATTTTCATCTAAAATTTGCAATGTGATTCATAAATTGCGTTGATTGTTTCCTTGTATAGTAAATGTGCGTTAATGCTGATAATAACGATCAATTTTATATTTGAAGTACGTAAAGACATAAACAGAGCAAATTTCATTTGCAGCAGTTTAACTTCAAAAGCAAAAATATGAGCTAAAGCTCTAACAAAATATTCTGAATTATCAAAATTAAATAATATTTGAATAGCGTACCTTTCAGACTTAAGAAACAATTCGAAATGCCCCTACCGTGGATTATAAAATCTTATATAACTTTATTTTCACATAAAAAAATTGCAATAATTTTATTTGTTTTTAATGAAAAGTACTAGAAATAAAAACGTACTTTTTGTACAGAAGTTCTGATCGCATGGTGCAAACTTTAAAGAATGAAAGAATGCACTACAACAAAAAAAAAATTTTACACAAAAATTATAGATCTAAATATTGCGTTGAAACACCAACTTGATAAACGAGCATGAGATGCATCTTTAGAGTTAAGTTTACTATAATTGTGCACGCACACACACACAAAAGTTGGTACCACATATTATTATTTCGAATCATCAATAGTGTACTCGATAATATGGATGGAATATTTAGCTTATTGTTTCAAAGGTGATAGGTCTGTCTCACACGCATGCATTCGCACTGGATAATTGAGAGAAATAATCCTAAAGAGTATTAACTAGACCCCCTCCCCCTAAATAAGAACTTTCAATTATCCTTTGGAACAAGGATTAATTGATATTTGTTGCAGTGTCAACAGTTTTTACAAATAAACAATCTATGTTTATTTTTATTTAATATCTCTTAAATTTTTTTTCAGAAAATGTTTACTTGGTTAACAGGAATATCAGAATTTGGTTCTTAGTTTTAAATGATTTTGAATAAAATTTTAGAGCATAATAGAGAGAAGAATAATCGAATTTCAACTATTGTAACGCTGGTGCAATAATATATAATTATCTATGATTCTCTCTCACTCAAAATTATTGGAATACGTAGTTCTAATTTTCGATTGAAGTGAGATAAATTTACACAAATAACGAAGTATATAAAATTAGTTGCGAAGAACTTTTTTTATTGTTTGCAAATGTTTAAAAATAAATTATATATAGGAGTTAATGATTAAAATTTTTCTTGATGAAGTTTTAACTATTATTTAATCTTCAATATACATTTTTATCACAAAATAATTATTAAAGTCCCTCCTGATGCTCAAAGTTTATCTTTATAAAAACGCTAGGATCTCAATAAAAAGTGTGATTCTTTATTCTGAAACTAATTTTTTTCTGTTATATTTAAAAATAAAGAAAACAAAACATTATATATTGAATCATATCGATGCCATCAGTTATAAAAAGTTATTTATATCCTAACGGTTTTTGAACTAATTAATTTCAACCAACTATAGATAGAAAATGTCTGCCATTTATTTTTAATTTCAGATATATCGTCAATCATTTTTAGTAAATGGTTTTGAGAAGAATAATTATTTTTCTGTCGAACAAAAACCGGGAAATATGTCGTATTAAATTTTTAGCAAATAATGTAATCTTCTCTGTTCTATATTAGAATAAATATTTCATCCATATATTTTGAAGCTAGGGACAATGAACCTATCAATTTGTTTCTCTAAGTATGAAAGTAATTATTTACCAAAAATATATAAATGCGACTTAGATAAATAATAAATAATATTTGTGCTTAATATTATTAAGATATATTTTTTGAAAGTAATGTAATTTTAATTAACCATTTATAACCATTATTTACTTTATTTTTTTACCAAAAATTTAAATGCAATATAGATAAGTAATAAATAAATTTTTACTTAATAATATTATATGTTTTAAAATAATGTAATTTTTAATGATTCTCGTTCTATCACGATGTTTTTTAGTAAAGGAGACAATTAACTAGCATTACTATCCAGAATAAATTTTAAAAAGCTAAATTTTACAAAGATTTTATTTTATTTTCATTGCAAAGGCTTAAAAAAGATTATTTGAGATTTTTTTTTATTAATGCCCTTAATTAATTTGTAATCTAACCATGGTTTTTAATATTTTTAAAACATTATTTGAAATTAAGAATCCAACCATCAGAACAGCTTATTCATTTATGATTTTTTAAAATCATGGTTCCGAACGCAATACACAATACCGTGTATTGCGTATTTGACAGCTAAATAAAAAAAAGTTCTTTTACTGAATCCCTTTTAAGCCTTGTAAAATAATAATATGTTCTTTTGTCAACCGTGAAAGAATATTAGCTTCGTTATCAAGGAAAGCACATCGAAATAACTGTGTGCAAGATTCAACATGCATATATTGAATATTTTTAATCCTTGCAAAATCCTAATTTGTCTTACAAACAAGTATATTAGCTTCATCATCCCGGAGGAGATAAGTCTTTCCTTCGCAAGACATGAAAGGGAACACGCTGTAAAATATCCAGAGTTATTGCCAAAACTACCTTGCCCCAGCAGCATGATGATCCTCATTAAGGCATAAGGAGGACGGACGAAGCAATATTCTTCGGAAGTGCATGCCAAATTGATTGGGGCGGTACCAACCAGCACATCATCCCCAATGACAGCAATATATTTATTTATTTTGTTCTTTTCTGCCTCCCCCCAAACTGCACATTTTATTTCTTTCATCCCATAACAAGTTGCTTTGCAGGCAAACTGAATGGGAAAAACATTCAGTTCTGCCAATCTATATCTGTTTTTTAACAGAAATTTTTTTTTGTTCTGTTTTGCTTTGAGTGTATTCCATTGCGATCAAAAAAGATGACACTTCTTCATTTTGATGCGTAATGGGATTTGAATTGAGTCGATAGCAGGTGTGACCATCTGTCTTCCCAGTTCGTTCCTTTAATGAATTGCCCGTCTCGCAATGGGCGTTAATGATGATTTGACAGTCAATAGAAACAAAGAATGGTAGGCAAATGATTTCAATCAACAGAATTCATCAGTCAAAAAATTGAAGAGAGAAAATAAAGTAAAAAAATCTTCCTTTTTCCTTTTTCGAATTACCGACGAGGGAGAAAAATAATTTTTAGGTCGGTGAAAAACATGAAAGATAAAAATATTAATAAGGAACAATTTGTCAAATCGCGGCTTTCTTAATTGAAGGTAGATTCGTCTTTTTTTCTTGACTTGGAAATGAATCACCTCATTTGTATTTCGCGCCCTCTTTCTTACTTTTTTCAGAATGAGTGCATTCGGTGATACGATTAATTGCAGGTGTTCCCCCCCCCCTTTCATTTGAAAGAATGGTTAAAACAGGAATATGAATAACGTTGTTCGATTTGACTAAGATCAAGTAATGATGATTGTTTAAAGTTGTAAAATTTGGGGTTTTCTTAGTGTTTTAAAAAAATTAAAAAAATAACACATCGGAAAGAATCATTTAATATTTAAATAGATTTATAAGGTATTATTTAAAAGCATATTTATTCAATTTAAAATGTAGATCTTTAAAATCATTGGAATGCTCATCTCCAAACTGTGATAAGAAAAATACGCAAATACATATGTAGTTTCATAGAACTATTTATTTTTTAATGTTTATTACTCTTAAATAATTTTTTTTGTTCAAAAAGAACGACAATTTTCTTTTTTGGTGTCTTTTTCAAATAAACTGATACTAAGTATTTTTTTTATTCACCGACATGAAAACATGATCAAATTATTAAAAATATACATCCTATAATATAGAAAATGAAAAAGTATCATAGAAGAAAGGAACACCAACATTTAATATCGACGCTAACGCATAATGAACAGAGCAGACTGAGTCAATGTTTTAGCGGGATTAAAATTGTTTTTTTAGTGATTAGTCAACCATTCTCCTTCTGTTTATAGTATTGAGTGAAATTTAATATTTTAACATATAATAAATTGATATTCAGAATCATTAACGAATTACAAAGTAGCACATACGCTATATTTCAAAATTGTCAAAATTATAAGAGGATTCAAAAGAACCGATAAGCTATAGAATTAAATAAACAACCAGCAAATTCAAAAGTGTGAAGCGGAAAAGCTTCAATACACCTATTTGAGGCATTCATGTTTATTATTAGTTATTAAGAGATAAAATAAATATTTAGTCAAATCTCTTCAGAAAATTGTAAGAGCTTATAAATGTTTTGAAAAAGTATTAAGAAAAGACTAAATAATGATCTTTAATTAATTTTTCTATGAAATTAATGATATCAACATTGATGTTCAGAAAAATGGAACAAATTATAAAAGAAAAGTTTTAAAAAAATCATAAAAACGAATAACATTTTTTGTAAAGAAGCCCATTCATTATAAAAAAAAGTACCAAATTATTCCACATATTTTAAACATTCATTACACAGATAACTTTTTATCAATGTAAAAGGCAAATATGTAAATATTTTAATGATGTTTGAAAAATAAGCTAATGAATAGAAACTGTCTTCGTATTTAAATTTAATTATTTTTAATTTAAACCATTATTTTCCTTTCCATCTTCATTTGTTTGTTTTTATGAATTTGATTGAAGTATTACTAATTTATTCATTCTTCATTCATTGGATGGTATTAAGCATCTTTATTATTTGAATAAGCAATAAAAATTTTAAAAATATCAATATTTTAAACGCAGTACATTATTTTTCGTGTATTGTCTTTATTGAATGATAAAATTCAATACTATACAGCAGTCTTCAACCTGGGTTCCCTGGAACTTTGACGGGGGTTCCACAAGTGATTTGTATGTGCTTAATCAAAGTGCCAAAAGTTTTTGTAAAATTTTAACTTTTATGAAAGATTGAATTCTTATAAAGGAAGTAAAAATAAATATAAACAAATATCTTATGTATAAAATAAAATCTTGACTTTCGTAAAAGTCATGAAAATGTTTAAGAAACAAAAAGATTTTAATCCAATGAATATAAATATTCAAGCCCATTTTAGAAAATTGGTTATTTCTAACGTAATACAAAATATTTTTTAAATATATCTAAAAATTTTTTGATACTAACTCAAAATCTTGAAGGACTGTTATTACGTAGAAAATAGCTATCTGAATAGGCAGTGATGCCACACCAAATTTGAATTAGCAGCTCTAACAAAAAAAAATAAGGAGTTTAAACCTTACTAATTTACAAAGCATTTTTAAAATTAACTTCCAACCTTTATAAGACATTAGAAAAATTTTACAATATCAAATGGAATGCGTTTCTTTGTCTTTATATAAAGTACTATAAAGTATTGTACTTAAATATTATTTAAGATATATTTTTCTAAGGATGCGTACGTGGGATGGGGTTTCCTGAAGTCACCATATAGTTCTGAGGGTTCGGCGAGTCGACAAAGTTTGAAGACCGCTGACCACTGCTATACAATATTACAAATGTATTTCTAAAATCAAAACTTTTATAGGAAAACAGAGATTAAGAAACAAGATAAGCAAACAGAACAATATAATGATTATGATAATTTTACATTAAAATATGTTGTAAACAGCTCACATCCAGCCAATCGGAAAACGAAAATAATCTGCACATATAAAGAATGATTTTTTTTTATCATTGACACAAAGAAATTGGATGTGGTTATTCGCCTCAATCCAAGCTCAAAGGAGCTATCAGATAACGATTAATACAACAAAGTTATTTCTTTTGGCGTGGTTAAATGAAGTCGAAATTGTTCGACATATCTCCAGCACCAATCAGAGAAGCGAAACTCCACCGCAAACCAAGTTGTCCATATAGACACACTCTCTGGACCAGATAAAGGAACGGTCGAAGATAACAGACGAGTCAATATTGGAATAGACCTTAATGGAAACGTCAGGCTGCCCCATCAACTTGGCATTGCACCCCAACCTTATCGACGCCCTGGCTCTTCCGATAAAAGAGAGCCCCAATCTTGGGAGGCTAGATTTTTCCGAATGTCTGCTTATGAATAAAACAAGGGGTGTCATGTTCCTCGGAACAGAGGCCATTCGATCGCGAGTAGAAGAGGACAAAAACAAAAAGGAAGCTCATCCGAGCTGATAATTTTGTCCTCGTGATTGATTATTTGCCTTTTGCTGGCGAAAATCCGATGGCCAGGTTTGAAAACCTTAAGTGACATTATCGTAAAAGAGATTGGCTATAAGGAGATGGGATGCATTTAGATATTGTGTCGGAATGAGAAGACTAGGCAATGGATTTTGATGCTAAGGTTGAAAAGTGAGATTAAGGTTAATTATTTATGTCTAAGGGAAATAGAAGGACCTAAGATGAGAACAAATTTATTAAGCAAAAAATTAGTTTTCTTGACTAAGAGAATAAGTAGTAAAAGGAATAGTGGGTATTTTATAGCATGCTGTACTCTAAACTTTAATAAAAAAATAACAATTTTTGTAGATAAATCAAGTCTGTTTATGCCCATGCTAAAATTAGGGCTTTGAATAATTTTTCATATAAAAAAATGCTCCAACATTATACTCAAACATTATATAAAGATATGTATTTTCTTATGTTTTATTACAGTAGTTCCTTTTTGATTGGTTCATTTTTCCGAAATAAAGTAAAATACGTATTCTTCCATATTATAATGTTAAACTGGTACTTAATTAGAAGTGAAAACACTCGTGTTACAGTTGCGTTTAGTAAATTTCAAGGTCAAATACGATAGAAAGATAGATATTTCTATAACCAGGTAAGCTTCTGTGGATGTTCAAGTATTATTACTTGAAAATGTGTCCCAAATTCGGATTCTGTTTCTTTTATATTAAATGAAATGGTCGCAACAAGTTAGCAATAGAGGAACGAAAATAATAATTTCAGCAAATATTTAGTAACAGAAGTTGTTAACAGTAAATATAAAGTAACAAGAAATAATAGATTTCAAATAAATAAATGTAAAGCATTTAGTATTTCTGATTGTATACACTCTTATATGAACAGATTCTGACTAAGATTATTTGTCACATTAATTCAGTAAGAGTTTAAACTACTTATCTGGGAGTTCATAGAGAATTAAACAACTGAACCCTGCAAATAATCAATCAGCTATATTGACAAAATAATCCGTTCGAATACGTAATGAAAGTGAGAATCATGTGTGCTTGACCTTGGTAATAAACTTAAAGTATAGTAAATTTTAAATAAATGATAAATGTTTATGCTATTTTTGCTATAAAAGCATAGTTGAAATGAGACAAATTGATTAAATGCAAAAACTCTCTTTCATTAAATGCGAGGGATGATCAGAAAAAAAGGTTACAAGCCGCGGCATTTGAAAACTACCTATTGTGGAGAAATTTTGTTTCCCCGGAGTGGAGACAAATGCTGCTACTTGCCTTACAGCTGGTTTGCGGGTAGGTAGGGAAAATGCCCAGACGATTCAGGATGATTGAAATGGCAAGAGCTTATAAATTTTGGAAGTGCGAGTCGTGATTCGATTGTTATGGGCAAAGAACGTGTCCGCATCTGACATTCATAGTCAAAGCATAGAAGTGTATGGTGAAGAAGCAATGAACAGACAACATGTAGCAAAATGGTGTCACTATTTTCAACTAGGCAGACAGAATGTCGAAAACCCTGATATGGCAGGGAGCGGCATACTAAGTTCTTCAACGAAAGAAATCAACATGGCACGAATCGAAGAAATGATTCAAAATGATCGACGAGTAACTCTGAGTGAAATTCGTCACAGCTGGGACTAAGGTATGGTAGCGAGTAGCATATCGTTTCTGATGTGCTGCGATATTCCAAGACATTTCTGTGAAAACATCCGCTGAGATCTGGCTCAATGAACATGGACCTGATTTCTACTAAGATGGGTTAAACAAGTTGGTTCTGCGTTGTGATAAATGCCTAAATAGACTTGGTGATTATGTCACGTATCCCTTTCGTGCTTCCCTTAATTTACTTTTGTATTTTCTGTCTATTGTTAATAAATATTTTTTTATTCGACTTGTAACCTTTTTTTCTGATCGACCCTCGTACATTTACATCAATAATGAGACACTAAAGAACTAAAATTCCTTAACTTCTTGAAGTGGATTAAAACTGTTAATGTCTTCCCAAAATACAGAAGTTGTTCATTTCTATAGCAACTTGAATCGGGTTTTACGTTTTATACCGTCGACCAATTTTTTCTAGTTTAAAGATGCTACCCAATGTCACGAAATACCGCCGACAGTGGAAACCGTTTCCACGCATGTTGATACGTATTAATAATAATGATAACAGTATTTGGCGATATTAGGATTGAGTGAGTGATTTTGAGGTTTATTGGCGCAAGAGCCTATTTCGGCTATACTGCGCCAAACAATTGTTTTAATATCTGTGGTCTAGACGGGAAGAGAAAGAAAGAATGAATTGAATGACAAGAAATAGGGTCGAAAATAGAGAAGGATCACTACGGTACCCCGGGTTCGTGAAGCCCGTGTTTACCAAAGACAGTAAACCCCGTGGGAAAAGGAAAAGATCACTAGGGCACCTCGGGATTGTGACACCCATACTCACCTAAAGAAGGTGAGCCCCTGAGGGGATATTAGGATTGAATCAGTGACGTCTTTTGATTTGGTGAAATTGGACGATGGTATAATATGTACTTAAATATCTTCCGATCATAATTGTATTAATCATGAGTGATAAATTGATTTGAATTAGCATTCTACTTAAAGATACAACTCATACTACTGTGGATAAACTTCATTATTTTGAGCTACAGAGTAACAAGAGCACTTGAGCAAGTAACTCCTTAATCTAACTTCCATCCCGGGGAATCATTTTAAACTGGCAGAATGCCTCATTACTGAATTATTAAGGAATCATATTAAGAACTGCGGCTGGGCTAGAACATCATGCTCGTTCATTGGCTTGCAAACATAAGCACTTGGCTTCCGTGAATCGATAATAACAATGAAGTAGACAAAATTGCTTTTTGTATAGAATCTATAATCAATAAAGATTCATCCATTTTTTAAATATTTCCCATTTTATATCACTATCTATATTCTCCTTTCTGCGGATCAAAAATCTATGGTTTGTAATTGATTTTTCGAAAAATAAATTAACCACCAAAGAATAATTTCTATATAAAAGGATAAGGAGTTATTTTTATTGGAATATACTCAAAAACTATTCAATAAACATATAAAAGAAAGGAACAACGGATCATTAATTTATAGAAATGCAGTCTAAAGGTTTATATTTGTTAAGAAATGAACAAAAATTAAAATGATACTATTTTATTGTAGAAAACACTTATGTTACTAGTTTATATTTTAGTTTTAATATATGTATGCTTCAAATATTTTAGTTTACTGATAAGAAGTGTATTTGTAAGATATACCACAAGAAAAGTAAGCTTTAGTAATTTTACAATTCATATATTCAAATACTTTCATGCAAATTTTAGTTTACAATCGTACTGAGATATTTTGAAATATCTTTCAAAAGAATGTATTTAGAACATAGCCTTAAAAATGAAAACATTTTGAAATATTCCTCCCTTAAGAGGATTCTGAAATATAAGTTAGATTTATCAGGATGTTTAGTCCTACTTAGTATCTTAATGTATTTTATTCATAGAGATTTCTATATTCTAAAATATCTACTTCAGAAATTCTTTGTATAAAATAATGTTTCATAAAGTTTGTTTTTTTCTTATGTATTTAATATTTTCTTTTACGTTATATATATATATATAATGATGATATAATCTCCGTATAATATTCCTACATTCATTATCTGTTGATACAAAATAATTTGATTTGTGGCTTTGCACTTTTTTTCTTTGTCATCGTTCCATAATTATTATTGTTAACATACCATCAGTGGCATAGTTTACATGGTACCATGAATACAAAGACTGTAAGTCTCATCAATACAGTTATGTTCTCTTCAATGATGAATATCGTTTCCGTCAGATAAACGAGTTTGGATGCCAATTGATGTAGAAAAAGATAGAAACACATGTTTTCATTCCACTTCTCCTTTGGGGTGACACTCACGTGCTTGAGTGGAGAAGCATTGTGATGAATGGACGGATGAAACTCACAATTTTCGACTAAGATTTATCTACCGAAGATCATCGGTGTGAGGAAGTTATCCTTCCCCACGTAGCTTTGCTCTGAGGAAGAATTAGACTTCGCCACACACAGGGGTGGGCATTAAGTCGATGGCGATCGACCTGTGGACTGCCAAGACATTTTGAGGTGACCACCTTTACTTATTCCTAAGACGCGCATACAGAAAAAAAACATATTTATGGAACACCGACGCCAGCTAGACTAAATCGGCTTTCCACAATCGATGCGACTATTATTTGCTTCAGCAAATGATTCGATGAATGTGTAGACACACATTCGTATCTCCATTGGAAGCAGACGATGACGTTTAACACATTCACTTTCACTGTAAAGGAAAAAAGCGATCACTGAGATGCCAGCCGTAGAAAGGAATTTTTTCCCACACTCCCACTGAAGGAGAGAATAAAAGTTGACGATTAGCTTTTCCCGTGAATCACAGGATTGGCTATTGAGACAACATCCCATACCCCGTACTTCCAAGGGGTTGGGTTCTCGAGTTTATGTCAATGTCCCGCGATGGTGCGGGAGTCGGCAGTGAACAAATGTAAGTATATTCGTCGACTTAAGATTCATCGGTTCACGTACATTCTCTACTCACTGCATTGAATACATCTTCGCTTCACTCTCTACCAATCACTCCTAGTTGTTCAAGCATTCAACTTGATAATTTTGTGATACTTGTGTTTTTTTGTTGTAAAAATAGGTATGTCATGTTTTAAAAAAAGGACACAATGTCTAAAACAAGAAAAAGAAATAAAACATACAATTTTAATACAGAATGACCAAGCCTACGCCACTGTGTGGACCGCAACACCTTAAAAATATCAGAAGTATCCCGTACCATGGAAAGGTCCATCTACCCCTGGACTACACTTTGTTTTCATGAACAACACATAGCGATTGAGGTCCTATGCCGTTCAGAAGTTTCTGAAAAAGGAATATTCTTGAAATTAATTGATTTGCCTGAGTGCTTCCTAATTTAATTAACATTTGACATATGCTTCAGAGAGACAGTAGTGGGGAAACACAAGATAATTGACATAGAGGCTCATTTAGGAATGGGAATTCTTACCTCAAGAACTATTGGGTAATCTGGTGTTGAGTATGAACAGACGATGCTGTTGTTGTTGTCATGTCCTTCCCGAAGGTAAGGAAAGAAAGTTGCCAGAGCCGGAGACAAGTTGGACTTCTACATGATAGATGGCGACACCACCTATCTCTACCTCCTCAATTTAGGCATGGAACTGGAGGGGAGGGAAATATTCTTGCCAGCCCCTTTCACCCGTAGCTTCTGCTGCTACCGCCCACAAGACTTTCGGACCCACTGATTTAACAAGCACGTACTCCATGTGTACTCAGAGGGTATTTAGTGGCATCGGACATCGAACCCAGGCCTTCCGGTCTGGAGTCCGATGTTCTAATCACTAGGCTACTCACGACCCTAACGCAGACGATGTCGCGTAATCATTGCAGAAAGGGGATGTCATATTCTTTACTAAGAGCTCTTTCCTCACCAGACTGTGTTTTACATCGAAATCATTGCGTAAGTAAAACATTCTTCTTTCAATTCCATACAAACGCATCCTGTTCTATTTTTGCAGTCATATCTCTTCACGCTTTCTTCATCCTAGTACTTCTGTAGTAGGAGTTTCATGTCTCCTTGTTGATTTTTTGCGGAACTAAGGTAAAATAGAAAAAAAGTTGCTTTGCACACACACACACACACATGCACACATTTATATACGCTTGGTATTTGACATTTGAATGTCCATAGTGTTTTTTTTTTTTAGTTTTAGTCTTCTGTTATTGTACTTACAATTCTAAATATTTATAGAATTTTGTTCTTATACTAGTTACTCTTCTTTTCAGCTCAGTACTACAGGCAAACAGAAGAGAAGGTTTATTGACGTTCGTTTAACTAACTTTTTCCTTTCCAGTTTTATATATATATATTTCTTTTTTCTCACAAATTTAGATTTGTATTTTGAAATCTTGGTTAAATTTTTTCTTTCCTATTTTTCGTTTGGAATTTAATATTTTAGATTCTTTTCTACCTTTTTAAAACTTAAGCTTATATTCATTTCAATTTCATGCCCCTCTTTTTTTAGAACTAGGCTTCTTGGGTTTAACTTTTTTTTTTTTTACTACATTTTGATTTTACTAAAACTTAAATCAAGTTTTCGAATATGTTTCCTTGGATTTCTTTAAAAATAAAATGAATGAAATAAAAACTTATAGTAATTTAATATGTATAACTCATATTTGAATTGGTTCCTTGCAAATAGTTTTCTTGTGGCCTTCATTCTCGGAAACACTTATTGGTCCATCGTCAAAGTTATTTACAATATCAGGGCAACCAGCCATTATACTGCAAATTATTGGTTTCTATGATGTGTTTTACGATTATTTTAGAATTTTAGATTCGGGGGGGGGGGTAAGCTTTCCCTTTCAAAACATTCGTCTTCTGACAATTTTCTTCGAATAACCTTAATCGATTCCCTTTCTGTTTCAGTGTCTTTAAAACTTTCTTCATATTTCAAATCTTCATCTGGTAAAATACTTTCCACTTCAGAATAATTAAGATTATAAATATTCCCTTCTTGCAGTATCTATGAAATTTTTGTGGATGGGAGTATTCATGTTCATAGTAGTTAGATACAATGTATAATGGTAATCGCATCGCTACTTGATCTAGAATCTGAATGGTCGTATAACTTTGAATTTTAGTGTAATTAGAAGGCAACATTATCCCTTTTCGCATTTTCTAAAATTTAAGTTGATGAAGAATCTTAAATTTTAGTGCAGTCAAGCTAAGCGATATTCCTTGGATTCACATATACTGGAACTTTCTCATACGTTCAATTTTAAATTTCAGATGAAGCTAAATTTCTTTCGTTTATATACTGATTTGATGGTTACTAATATACTAGTTTCTAGTTTAAGTTCTGCTTCCTTTTCCTTTTGTCTTCTCTTTCTTTCTGCTATCTTTCCTTGTTTATTGTGTGTGTGTTTACCCATTCTCAGATCATTTCTTCATCGCAGTGTTTACCATACATAGTAAGATTCTTAGATGTATAATATTTTAGTTATCAAGCTAAATTCCTTTCATCCTTTCATTCGTAAAGTTAGTTGATGATTTCTAATATACTAGCTTTTTGTTTGCTGTATTTTGTTTTTCTTGCGTATTTTCGGTTTTTCCTGCTGTATTTCTCGGATTATCGTGTTTATTTATTCACAAATGAGTTCCTAATTGTAATTTTTATTATTTATGTTAAGATTTTTAATTTGTATGTTATTTAAGTCAATTGATACTACTTCCTTCCCCCTTTGGAGTAGTGTGGTAGTTTGGAGAGGGAAGTGTCAGCTCAGGTGTCGTCCTCGTCACTTGACTGAGGTTGAAAATTACGAGGTCTGTCACAAATAGCAATAGTCCTCGCTTGGTTAAAAAATGTGGCGTTAATAAACCTCTCTCTTTCTCAAAGGATGCCACTTCACATCTAATTCCCCCCCCCCTCTCTAAAAATATATATCCCAAAAAATGAAACGTTAGCATTTTTAAGACAGAATGGTGCACTCTTGCATCAGCCGTGTATTCGAAACAATCAGAAACGTCTTTACCGGAAATCATATGTGCCCCTAACAACTTCCCGTTCATCAGTATTGGATTCGAACCCATGACACTACAGTCCCGAGTCTTTGACCTAGGTCACAAGTAACACATGAAGAGCGACACATAGAATACACTATTATATAATACTGGTAATAAATATGCAAACAAAAAATTTAATTAAACAGATCTCAAACTATCACAGGATTTTACACATACCACAATGTATAGTTAATAATAAAAACTTAAATATATTCTAAAATGTTACTTAATAATATCAATTAAATTTATTAGTATTAATTTCTAATAATGAATATTATTCAATGACATACCACCAAAAAATTAGATATCATTACTAGCAACGAAATTATTAGTTAAGTGATAAAAATCAACTTTCTTTAATCTTACTTTAGCTTAATTATAAATATTCACAAACAGCTACTTATTCAAATTTTATGAATACTTAAATAATTATGCTTCAATTTTTACCTAAAATTATTTTCTTTATTTAATATTACTTCTAAATTAATTAAAAAAAATTTTAAAAAACAGACGAATGTGAAGTTTTTTTTTTTAAATAATAACTTGTAACATGAGATTTAAAAAATTCTTTTAAGAGAAAAACTTAGAATTATCAAATTTCAATAATAAATAACTAATAAGAAAGCTTATTTGATTGTCCACAGTTTACCAAAGTAAAGCAATAAACATATCGATTGCCATTCTATATAAAATTACTGACATATTGTCGTCTGTAAGATGGTTTTATAACTATGTATGATTCTATATCATTGTGTGTGTATTGTTTGGTTTTCATCCTCACGATAGACAATGGCCTAGAATCAACAACATAAAATATACGAAAAATGCGACGATAAAAAATAAGAAATTCGTGAAAATCTAATAACTCATATTTTTGTCTTCTCTTTTTTTCTTCTTTTTTTTACTTCCTTTCAAATCATTGCAGAAGAATTTTTATAAACATATTTAGTATAAAAAACCGCCATATTTACAATCAAAACCTTTTTATAAGATTTCGCAGTACTTTATTTTTTAACATTGCTCGTTAGTGAAATATATGTTTGTTTTATTCAATTCTAGATGAGTTTCAATGTATCGTTTATATCCTAATGATTTATTTAAGCAAAGTGCTTTGAAAACTGTAACAATTTACTAATTTGTTTATAATTTTAAACATGAAGTTTATTCCACAATACACCGTTGATTGTAAGGACATCCAAACATTATTTGTAGCCAGTACACAAAGTCTAATTTAAAAATTGTGTCGCCAATAACTAAAATATAATGAATTCAAGTAAAGTCAATGGACCGTCAATTGCTCTATGTATTTAATAATGCACAGGCATTTTACATTTCTACATGTTTATTCACTAATGATACAAGATTCTATTTAAATTAATACAGCCCCAATTCAACATCATCTCTTGCCTGCAACACCTTAGGAAAAATTTATGAGAAAGAAAAGATATTTAAATAACTATAAACATTTAAGGAAATTCTCTATCTCTGTTTTTTTGAAAAAATAATTGAATATAATATAGATCATTAAAAAAAGTATATATATTTCCAAATCAAAAGTTAAACTCTTCTTACAAAGAGACAAATAAACATTTAATGCAGTATAGAACAATTATATATATGAACTAGCCGTTACCCTCCCGCTTCGCTGTGTATTTCATGATGTTTTATAAATATATCTGTTTATATTCTGACAGACAGACAGACAAAAATTTTAAAAATTGGTTTTTTGTTATGAGTACCGTATATACTTTTAGTGCATTAAGTAAAAAGCTGCTAATTTGAAATTACAAACAGACACTTCAATTTTATTTATTTGTATAGATATAGATTGGGATTATAATAACTATTGTTTAAATGTGACTAAAAATGTAAATAAAAAAAAAGAAAGGATTAAAACTAACCGTAAAACTTATCAATTTTTTGTTTCTTGCATTGCTTTTTACTTATGAAGCCTTGATTTATTATTTTTAAAAGTGCATCCGAAACAGCCGATGCTCTACTTAACTGAACAGTGAGATAACTATCATAAAAAAATCATGGCACGTGTCAGCGTATTATCTTGTGTGCGTAACACTATTATGTCTCATGAAGAGCATCGGTCGCCAGTAACCAAAACAACGACTTCATTAGCTCAGCTTGGCGTTCATCTTGGCATTCAGTTTCACGTTCACCCGTATAGTTTCCGTTCCCGTAAGAATACGGGAATAAAATATAGCCTATGTTACTCCCGTTAATGTAGCTTTCCATTAGTGAAAGAATTTTTAAAATCGCACCAGCCGTTTCCGAGATTAGCCGGAACAACAGACAGACAGACAGACAAAAATTTTAAAAATTGGTTTTTTGTTATGAGTACCGTATATACTTTTAGTGCATTAAGTAAAAAGCTGCTAATTTGAAATTACAAACAGACACTTCAATTTTATTTATTTGTATAGATTATATATATGCAGTATATGAACAATTAATTTCATTTAACTTTCAGGCATAATTATTTTAATCTCAATACCTAGTATTCGTTTTTTGCATAAGTGTATATGATTCCTACTAAACAATTACAAGTTTATATGCATGACTTAATTACCATTATAAAAATTACAGGTGATTTATTCAGTTCGTGTCCTATATATTTTTATCAAATAATAAGAAAAAGTATTTATTTCCTTAAATATATATTTATTGGGATACAGTACTAGTGCAATATAAGAGTACACGGATTTATTTGGTGAGCAGCAGTGTTATTCCTATAGACGAAAATGATATATGGATGAGTGCTCGTATCTTTGAAGTATGTACTGTTACTGCTCAGAGGTACTGAGACGAGATACTGGAAGTTTATGATCAGTTTTCGGATGATGTCATGGAGGTCCATAATTCATATTCATAGACGGTTATGTGTTCACATATTGATTACAGTTATCGAGGATTCCGCCCATAAAGAATACTTCTAAAGGAGGAAAAGATTTTTAGTCCTAGATGTTTTTCCCACATTCAGAGCTGAGAATTGACATCTTGCCATGCTTTAAGAAAAATAATTTCAGTGTTCATATAAAATATTATCAAAAGTACTTAATTAGTGGAATATTTTGAAATTAATAGCTTAATACACGATTTGAAAAAATTAGAGGATTTCTTGCGTGAATGTCTATTTTCCTGAACAAATCCATTCATTTAGCGGTAACTTTTTCAATTCCTCTACTATACACTCTCTCCCTATATATTTATTTATCTTGTTCAAATTTTCAATCGTTAATAAAGTACTTTCTATTCATCCAATCAAGTTCAAATAATTTTTTTTTAAACTTGTAGTGGATCACATTAATGTTAATACAGTTTTTTCAAACATTAATTAATTCATTAATGAATTACCGGTTTTCGACGCCAACTTAGATTCGTCTCCATTGTTGCAAAGTTGTAACTGTTAAAACAGAAACAAAAGTTGGCATCGAAAACCGGTTTTTCAGCCACACTAGCCAAACCGGGTGTCTATTGTTACAACAATGCAGACAAATCATGCTCTTTTTTCGATTCCTAATATTAGTTCACTCTCTCTCTCATATATATATATCTCGTACAAATTTTCAATTGTTTATAAAATACTTTCTATCCATCCATTCAAAATAGGAGTTAACTTTAAAAAAAATTATATTACTTGTTTGTAATCCAATTTAATACAAAAAATGCCCCTTTTTCTTATAGCAGTTTTATTAAAAAATTTGTTTCAACAAAGGCTGATTTCAGTTTACATTCTCTCAAATATCAATTGTAAGCATTTAAAGAAACCTTTATGAGGAAATTACTTAAAGTTTTGTTACTGTATATTATGCGCGTTACTGTATATAACTCGCACCTATACTTTCAAGCTCATTTCTTAAAACTCAGGTGCATTCGCCGCATAACGCGCGCGCCTTTCTTTTACGAAGAAATTTGAAATGTTTACGAGTATAATGCTCTTACTTTTTGATGATAACGGTTCACATAAAAGCAATAGGTCACTAAATACACATATCACTGTGTATATTATGTGTATATCACATCGCTTTAGCTCTTAAGTTATATATATATACCTGCGACTCAATTTTCAGTCATAATTTCATATGTATAAATTTAATTTTTATGTACTCATTATTTCCGTAATTTTATAGTTACGATTTTTATACTCGGCATATAACGCGTACTCGTAAATTTCGATCTTATTTTTTTGTGTTAAAAGTGCACGTTATGCTCTGGAATACACGGTGCTTAATGTTAACATATTGTTCATAGCTGTATGACTACTAACTAAAACGAGACAATATTTTATAAACACACATATACACAGCCTTTCGAAAGCGGATACGTTTTGGCTATTGTTTTCATGTATACATGAAGACAGATTTCATCGACCTCTCAGCAATACAATCGGACGCAAACTGGATTAGGCTGTATAGTTATTTTAATAAATATAATTCAGCATCTTTTAGCTGAGCTCTCGAACGGAGGGTAATACATGAAAAGTTCGGGCCGTGATCATAAAACGAAATCAAATGGAATTGAAATTTTAAGGTTAGTGAGAATTTATTGAGAAAATAATACTATCTGTTAAATCTTATATACGAATATGTAAGGTAGAATGCCAACTAACCACAAATGGGAAATAGAATTTTGGTTAAGTTATATAATTTAATTAGCTTTTTGTATATATATATATATGTATATGTAGTGTCCATCCATGAAATTTAGAGTAGCATCAACTCCTAACTGGAACCATCTGATTAACTGTGACTGTGATTCCGGCAGACATGTTGAATGTAAAACTGAGCGCTAAACGATGTGGTGAGAGATTGAACATATTTCGCGTATAGTTCGCTAGCAGACACCACCCTCCTTTTTATTCTTTCTACTTTAATACTTGTCCTGTGTCGTCACCTTTTAAACTAATTAAATAATTAAATGTGTTTTTATGTGAACAATGCCTTTATTTTTATTTCCAACTCGAGGTGAGGTGAGAACCCTCCCCTCACATATACTACACAGATACTACTACTATGCACTACACTACTAGAGAATTAAGTTTAGAAAAATACTTATTCTAAATTTTTTTTCATATTGGAGGTTTGTTTGTGCATGATATAATTTGAAGCAAGGCGGGAGACACAGATAACCCAACATCACAGTATAAGGAGTAATTTCTCTGGCTTCTTTACGAATCATTTCTAAAAACTTTTTTAAATTGCACACATAATACTGCCTTTCAGATACCATTTTCTTTCCAGTTGCTAGAATCACATATAAAAAATGTTTTTCAACGAGACGTAGTGGATTCAGAAGGAATCTTTGCTCTCCTTTTTTTGTGTTTACAGAAGCATGTCGATGTATCTATGACGATCTATAATCTACGAAAAATCTCAGAGTTCCTCTGGATCACGATTCGTTATTCTCCAAATCTATTTTTTTCTTATTTCTCTCAAGAGTAATTTTATGAGAGAAATACAACGTTCCATTATAATTTTATTATATTTTTATTAACAACACAGTGGGGAATTGTCATCGCAGGACTTTACCCGTACTCAAAGTTTTTCAGAAACTATGTATATTAAACGTGAAAATATTTTCTAGAGACATCAGGAAAAAAGCTAGCACACTGATAATACTTCAATAGACTTGTGACGGATCTATACAAGTCCTTCCACTAATCCTCTTGGGAATTCTTTTGGGCCAGCAATTTTAATCAATCTTCTCCTAAAAGAAGAAAACATGATAGGCAAATTAAGTTTAATACAAACTCGAGAAAAAACATTATGACCACCTGTCAATCACGAGTTGGCCCACCTTTGCACAACACAGCTTCAACCCGCATTGGCATGGATGCCACAAGTCCTTGGTAGATGGCCGGAGACAGATTGTACCAGATGTTTAAGCAACGATATTACGAATTGGTGGTCTTTGAACTCTGAGCTGCTGTCCATGACATCCTAATGAAATCCGGTGAGTTAGGCGGCCAGGAGAGTAACTGGAATTCCGCATCATGTTCCTGGAACCCTCCAACACAATTTTAGCCTTGTGACACGGGCGTTGTCCTGTTGGAACATTCCATTTCCAGCTGGAAAAACAGAGGCCATGTAAGGGTGCAACTGGTCCACAATGATGTTCAGATACCTGTACATTTATGGTCTTCTCTACCACAACCACGGGCCCAAAGACACCCAACAGCACGTTCCCCAAAGCATAATACCACCACCACCGGCCTGTGTATGACCTACTGTACATGAGGGAGCAATTGTTCGCCTGGAAGATGGCGTATCCTGACACGGCCATCGGTGTTATGAATGACAAACCATGATTCATCTGACCAGGCAACTCTCTCCCACTGATCCATGTACCAGTCGCTATGTTCTCGGGTCCAGCGCAGGCGCAGTTGGCGATGACTCTTGATCAGCAAAGGCACACGAGTGGGACGTTTGCTGCTTAGCCCCATATCCAACAGTGTCGCTGAACAGTGTGCTCCAATACTATTCTACTTGCCTTGCATTGTATTGGGCTGCAGCTGAGCCACTGTCTGGCTCCGGTTTTGCTTCACCATGCGAGACAGTCTCCGACGACCTTTTTCTTTGATAGCGTGTGGACGTCCAACACCATGTCGTCTACTGCTGGTTTCACCGTCATTCATCCACTTTGCATAAGTACTAACAACTGTAGATCGCGAACAACCCACGAGCCGTGCAGTTTCGGAAATACTTGTGCCGAGCCTTCGAGCCATTACAATCTGCCCTCTAT
>BMAO01034373.1:0-23771 GCA_019973975.1 Trichonephila clavata | reverse complement strand
TTTTCTTCAAAATCATGTTCATGAGGACGTTTTTCAGCCTTCCTTTATTCTGGAAAAATCTATTGACAAAGTTAGATTGAATGCCGTAAAACAAAAAACAAAAAATAAATAAATAACAGATTTTTTCGCCAAAAAAAAAAAAAAAATAATTATGAACAGTGTGATTCTTTTAATATATAAATGTATACTTTAATACAGGACTTTTAACTTCTGTATAATATTTATACTGAATATATATGTCCTTTTTAAAAATACTTTAAAATAATTTTATACATATGTACAATAGTTGCTTTATTACATAGTTTCAAATTTAAATGTGTTAGAAAAAAATTTCTCTTCGTGTATTTTGGGAGTTTTTTTTTTACCCTCTTGATAACTAAAACTCTTGATGATTCAAAGTTTTTTATTGGTCCTTCAACTTGGAATTATCGAGAGTCGACTGTATATTCTTCTAAGTGTGTGTGTGGAATGGGGTTCCATAAAAACACCTTTTAGTTCCGTGAGTTGGAAAAGTTTGAAGACCACTGCCTTAATGCATAACTATTCGACAAAAATTTAAATTTAAAAATACAAGATATAAATAAGCCTTTAAACATTATCAATAATATTTAAAACTATTTTAAAAAATGAAAATTTGCATGCATGCCCTGAATGTTAACTTTTACTTCCCGGATTCTCTACGCGGTGACAACCTCAAATAATAAACATAATAAGGAGGGGATTGTATAATCGAAACAGAAATTCTACCTTCTGAACTCGCATCAAGAGGAAGTGTTTCTTTGTTTTTAAAACTTGTTTTGTGGAAGGGGTTCTGACCCTTCTCGATTAAGATTCAGTTCGCATTTGGTGTCAATCTCAAACCGCACGATGATGTCATTTGACAAGCATTTGGACTGAGAGCAGACACGAATAGATGTTTTCTGACCCGTTTTACTTGCATTATCATTTAAAAATTTGGCTCCGTGTGGTCGACGCAACGACACTGAAAATAATTTAAAATGGATGTTTTTGTGTTGAGTGTTTTAACACTTCGTGTTGAATGAAATGGAAAGAATCTCAAAATAAAAATAGAGCTGTTTTTAAATAGAAATAACTCAACTAATAAGATTTAGTTTTCGCTTGGTGAACCTACTTAAATGTTGAAAAATATGTAAAATTGTAGTGTTTTTATTGCACAGTAATTAGTACCTGCTTACAGTGTATAATAATTAGTAATGTTAGTAATCTATAAATTTCTGTAAATTCTTTGAAATAAATTTTAATCTAAAGAGCAAAAAAAAAAAGTAATGAGAAATAACTGTAAAATTTTTAGTAAAAGTTATAAGGAATTTACATCCTTTCTTCCCTGTAACCCGGCTAGAGGTGTAGGAGGAGCTAAATAATCAGACGACATGATGAACTTCAATTATTTTATTTATTATTATTTCAATTCAGACACAACACTCTAAATAAGCTAAATTTGATCAGTCAGAGCACGAGGGTGAGACGAGATTGCGTGGGGAGAATATATTCAATCCTGCAGATTTACCTTTAAGATAACTTTATACAGAAATAACCGTACTAATAATTTAACTCTCTAACTTGATTAAAGATCACAGTACCTGAACTCTTGCAATCTTCTATCTTTTTGCTTGGACTTAAACACTTCTCCAATAGTTGAACTCAGCACTTCCTTAATATTCCAACTTAAGGCTTCGTACACTGTTTACGTATACGTTTCACTGTCGATTTACTTCGCTTCTCAACTATTCACTTCACATCCAATCTATTCTCACTTCACTAACTCCCAAACTCGCGAATACAGAATAATATATATTAAACTTAATTTGCATAATCACGCTTCCTGTCTTCGGAGAAAGTTGGTTGAAAAAATGATGGCCCAAAAGGAATTCCCAAAAGGTTAGTAGAAGGAACCGTATAGATCCGTCACAAAGTAATAATTGTTAATAAGATTTATTTTTTCAGTAAACAATAATCTATTGAAGATTTAAAGGGTTTTAAGGAGTAATTTCTTTAAATCTCTATGTCCCTCTCTCTTCAGTTTACATTGAAGCTTAATGTTCTCCCGTTAGTGTGATGTGGAAGTTTAGAGTTGAGGATGCCAGCTCAGGTGTCATCTTTCTCACTCGACCGAGGTTCAAAATTATGAGATACTTCGCCATTAGCCCTCCTCGTGTTGTTTTATTGTGCGAAGTGTACATAATTCTCACTCACTCTCTGGTTTAAATATTATCGAACAGCATGTCATTTCGTTTAAAAACACTCTATTGTGTTTTGAAAATATTCAATTACATGTATTTATATAATAAATATCAATACCACTTATTTTCTTATTTCTCCTTTCTCTTTTTCAGTAAAAAACATGCATTAATTTTATAAAAAAGTAAAAAAAAAAGATTTATAGTATGTAGTGTCTTTTATTTAATATCATATAAAAAATAATGCTTCAAAAATTCGAATGTTTTTTGGAAATCTTAGATTTTTTTTCATTATTTTTAATGTTTTCCATACTAATTACAATGTATAATGAAAAAAAATGTTTACGTAAAGAATTAAATTTTTGATAATTGAGGGGAAACCATGACATGAGCTTAAAGTCAATAAAATATTAAATTTACTCTATCGGGTTTCGAGGCACTCAATATTCTTTAAATATTGGTATATATGGTTTCCATGGAAACAAGAATTTGCTTAACACAAACATACGACATACCGCCAATACAATGAATATTTTTCACGATATACCTCTATAATTTTTTCAGAGAGAAATGAAAACATATGTGATACTATTTTATTGCAACAATTTTGTTACTATATATGTTACACGAGATATATGATTTTAATGAATATTATGTGTTACACGGATTGTGCAGCAATGAAACAATTATATATTGTTAATAATAAATTCCCTTTCTTTTGCTTAACATAGACCTGTGAACAATGTCTTAGGAGTTTATGAAGTTTAGCAGATTGAAAAATAGAAATAATTTGACGTAAGGTTATTTTGAATCATTGTGCTTGTTTTCACAAAAATCAAAATAAGCTTTATTACTCAATGAAAAATCCCATTTTTATGCCTCATTTATTTTTTGTAGCTATATTTGAAAAATAAATACATATAAAATATATGATAATATAAATGCATGAAAAATAAATATGTAATAAAAATACATATATAAAAATTTATGTTAAATAATAAATTTATTTGTTGTAATTCTTCAATAACTCAAAGGAGAGAGAGAATTGTATGGAACAAGTAATTAGTAAAAAAGAATGAATTTGGGAAAGGGAAGGAAAAAGGAAAAGGAACGTTTTTTCAAAAGGAGAAATTTTCAAATTTTCAATTTAAAGCGGGAAGAATACGTATAAGTAAAAAGGACACATTGCTTTAATTTACACGATATACATTTTCTTATATATATAAAAATCAGAAATTATATATATAACACCCGTTTTTAAAATTTTAATATCTTACTTGTAAGATTATCATTTATCAACTAAACAAATTTTTAAATAAAGTAACTAATAAACATAGGAGTGCTTTTTCCTTATAATTCCAAAATAGGGCACAATGAAAGTTTAGTGCAGCAGGGCGGGGGAGAGAAAGAAAAAGAATTCTGCTTTTCCTCGGTCAGCAAAATCAAAACTTTCTCATATTTATTTTTCGTAGCATTTAGTGTTTTCAGAGCCGTTGCTGAAGAAATTTGGGGCGAAGTTTACGAAAGTCGTTCCCGGTTCATGTCAAATATTGTTTTTTGGATGAGAGAGAGAGAGAGAGAGAGAGAAAGAAAGATGAAGAATAAGCACACAAAAAAAATGTTTTCTATTTCAAGTGGTTCTTGACACTTTTATCAGTAAAAATTCTTTGATTACAAGTCTGAAGTTTACGTTTCATTTTTTGCTTTGTTTTTTTTTAAAGAAAGTCTTGTGAAGAGAACCAGATATTATTCATTTGCAAAAAAGTTTGTACATAATTTATTTTTTCTTCTTTTTTAAGTCTCGTTTAAACAGTGGTTCATGATGTTTTCATACTTTTCTGTATACTTATTTTCTATTATGCAAATATTTCATTTATAAAAATAGTATCAATAATATTGTTTGTATTTAAGACCCATTTGTTTGAATTTACTTTATTACCAATGTTATACACTGAACTATTTGAAAATAATACAGATAAAATAACATTGGTTAGTATAACATCAACTAACCTCTGAATATCCAAGAAAGATAAATATTTTACTTCGAAATTTTTCTTCAAATTCTTTTAAATTTATTGAATGTGATTTTTTTTACCAAACAATGAATGGAAAAAGACGTTTTAAAAGTTTTCGAAAGATCATTATCTTTTGTAAGAGGTGATGATGCTAGATTTAAGAAAAGAAAAACTGTTCAAATCGGTATCTTACATTTTTTTCTTTAAAAACATGACTCCAATTCACTTATTCTGATTCAAATAATGTTTTCTAGAATTTAAAGCATCAGGCATTCAATAATTTGATAGAAAACTGAATGAATATATAAAAAAACGAGCCTAAGAGTTTATCTTGAAAAAAGAGTGGAGAAGGCAACAACTGTTTTGGTGACGTCCTCCCATACACCTCCTCAATCCCTGTGAAAAGTTTCGACTTAACCAATCACGTTGGTGGGGAACATTACGTCATTAAATGAACACGTACACAACTGCATCCCTCCGGAAAAATGTCTAATTTAAACACTGCACAGCGAATCAACATCAAGTTTCTTGTGATACTTAAGAAATCAGTTACGGAAGCATTTCAAATGTTAAGTGAGGCTTATAGAGATAAAATTCTTGCTTGTGTGTTCGAATGGCATAAGCGGTTTTCGGGGGGGGGGGGGAAGAATCTTATGGAAGATGATGGACACCCAAAGAATCTTATGGACACCTGGGAAGAATCTTATGGACACCTGGACACCCAAGGTGAGCAATTACAGACCAAAACATTGTCAAAGTATATGATGTGATCTGGGTTGGCCGAAGATTAAGTATTCGTGCTGTGTCGGAGTTGGTTAACTTGGATAGGGAAGCTGTTTAACGCATTTTAACTGACGAATTACAAATGAGGAAGGTTTGTGTGAAAGGTTGTTCCAAAAGTTCTGTCCGCAGTGCAAAAACGATTTGAAGACATATTAGAACACATTGAAAACGAGCCAAATTTATTGGAATCTGTTGTAACATGTGATGATGTATGTATTTTTACCTATAACCCAGAAAGTAAGCGCCAGTTGATGCAGTGGAAGTCTCCAGGATCCCTAAGACCCAAGAAAGCACACTTATCAGAATCAAAATTCAAGGTAATGTTAATTGCCTTCTTCGACATTAATGGAATTGTAACGATTGAGTGAGTTCCCAGTGTTCAGAAAGTTCATCTAGACTACTACATTGAAGTACTAAAAAGACTTCGAGAAAAAATTAGGTCGCAGCTATGGAGTGATGGGTAGATGGTGCACACGGACATTACACCGAATGCAGAAGTGTGTGAATGCTGAAGAGAACTACTTTGAAGGTGATAATGTCAAAAGAACTGAATCTTTAGTACAATAATTTATTGGATCTGTCTCGTTTCTTTTGTATCACATCTCGTACATTATCAAAAAAAAATTTTAAAATGAACATACAAGGTCTGTTTAAAAAATATCCTACCTTTTGCCAAAAAAAATATCTTAGTTATTTAACCGGATTAGGATTCTAATAATATTTAAAAGTAGGCCCTTGCACCCCCAATATCGCACTTTTTTTTACTTTTTTTTTGCACTAATGCACACACCTGTTCTGACCGGATGTGTCAGATTGATTAGCGCCACTGAACGAATTCCTCATATAGCGAGAAGAATGATTGGTTGTGTATCACGCCACTATTCGTTAGAAGACGTAGTCTTTGAGCACAACATTAACAGGTGGCAGTTGCGATTTGGCTCGACCCCCCCCCCATTTAAAGGGAGAACCACCCTGTGGGAAGGGCCTCCCACTTCACTCCCATTTCACCAACCTCACAAGAAGATTTGCGACACCTCGGCTATTTAAGAGTACCCCCATGCCGTGGTGTGAAGGCACTATACATTTACAAACATCCATGTCTTCTCCGGAATTCGAACCCAAGCCCTACGGCACAGCAGTCAGTATTACTATATCGAATGGGTGGTTTTTTACGACGCAGAATAGTCATATAATGCTGGAGTTACCATTCTGAAAGAATTAAAAGAATTTTGCATCATCAAAAAAATTTACAGCTATAAAAATAAAAACACCTTTTTTTTGCATTTTTTGCAATGATTACTAATCTAATACTTGTAAAAGTGAAATTATTTACGTGCTTTTCTTATATGAGATAAAGAAAAATATATTTATTTTCCTTAAATGAAATATTTACTTTTGTTTCAGATAACAGAGAAATGTTTTCTGCATCATTACCTTCCTTTTTAATATGGAGCATAATTTCCTTCCGAGTAATTTATTTTTTTCTTTCAAAAGTTAAATTTTCTTAAATTCTCCAAAACAACTGTGCTTGGAGCGAACAAGGAAATGGCGCTTAATTATTTTTTAACTGTTTACACTAATCTTCAAAAAAAAGTTTTTCTTGCGACTTCTTTCATGTCGAGTTAGACATTTTTGTTTTAATTTAACTGTACATTAAAAGTTAAGTAAATAATTTACCTTACAAACTTTGAAAAAATGAAAAAAAAAAAAACTGATATGGCAGATTGCTAAACGTCCTAATAATTTTTAATCCAGTTTTAAACTTTCGACATAAGCTACATTAAAGCTTAAATTCTCTTCTCTTTACATATTTTTGCACTTATTCAATTTTTAGATTTTATGCTCGCATTTATTCCGGAAATAATTAAAATATATTTTGGAAAAAGTAAATTTTTTTTCTTATATCTGCATGGGTAATTGCATAGTTTTTAGAATACTTTTCTTTATTTTAATCTTCTATTAAAAATTTGTACTTTTAAAGCCTTGTGATTATTTTGTTAATTGTACATGATACGTTTTTTGCCAAAAACTAAATTCCTTAAATACAAGGTATGACACAAAAAACGAGACTGGTCAAATAAATCATTGTACTTACAGAATCAGCTTTCCGTGACAGCATCACCTTCAAAGTAGTTCTCTTCAGCATTCACACACTTCTGCATTCGGTGCTGCCATTGCTGGTAACAGTTCTGGAACGAGGTTTTTGGAAGTCCCTTTAGGAGATTTTCCGTTTTTGCCTGATTCTCTTCAACTGATGTAAAATGGGTTCCCTTTCAGCAAGATTTAACTGTAGGAATTTTTAAAAAGTCACATGTGGGGCCAAATCAAGTGAATTTAGAGGATAACCCATCATAGTAATGTTTTTGCTGCTCAGAAACTGCTTGATAGATAGGGCCCTGTGAGCAGATGCATTGTCTTGATGCAACAGTCATCAAGATTGTTGCATCAAAGGGCTCCCCAATTTTAGCCCTTTTTTTCCCTAATTTTTTCACGAAGTCTTTTCAGTACTTTTAAGCAGTAGTGTTGATTAACAGTATGAACACTAATAAGAGTGGAAACCCACTCATATCACGAATTTTGGTTATGTTTTGGTCTGTAATCGTTGACCTTGGGAGCACAGCAAGTTCAACATCTTCCACACTGACCCTTTTTTCCCCTGAAAACCTTTTATACCATTCAAACGCATGTACATGAGACAACGTTTCATCTCCATAAGTTTCGGTTAATATTTGAAATGTTTTCAGGGCTGATTTCTTAACAAAAAACCTGGGGTTGATTCGACATTTTCCCAACAGAATGCAGTTGCACGTGTTCACTCAATGACGCAGTACTCCCAACTGGTGCGATCGATTAAGTCGAATCTGGCCACATGGGTAGAGAAGGGGACGTCACCAAAAACAGTTGCTGCCAACTCCACTCTTTTTTCAAGCTGCACCCTTAGTCTCGTTTTTTTCGTGTCAGACCTTGTACATCATTGAAGAAAAATTGGAAGAGAAAAGCATGGAAATATTTTTGTTTTTGTATTTAAAGAAAATATCATTTGCTGTATATCATGAAAATTTAGCAGCCTACAATTAAACATTTATTATGAAATTTAAAGTCTTTTAAAACACAAGGCAGCCAATTTTCAACATTGTGTTACGTTCACTTACAAGGCTAAAATGATTCTCAACAATAAAAACAGAGAGATTTAACGCAAAATCTTAGAATCTCTAAATAAGATTTCATTTTACTATATGTTGGAACTGGGAGAGATTGTTTAAAATATACGTAAAAATAGAATTTATTTTCTGACAGGGATATAATTCCAAACTCTGAACAACTTTGTAGAAAAATTAAAGGCTTACGAGTACATTTTAAAAGAATAGGATATTTGATTTTAGTGCTTCTGCATAAGCACACACACAATCCTAGTTTATATACACTGCTGGCCACCATAAATGCAACACTCTGAAGGAAGCACGCAAATAACATGAAATTTACAACATGCATTAGCGGAGGTAAGATATGCAAATGATTAGAATTTCAGCGCAGACATGCATCACGCACGCCTGTGGCGCCATCTCAAAGCGCTATTTAAGGCTTGGAGATTTCGACGATTTCAAGTTCGGCAGTTGTGTTTTTCTTGTGGTTTTTTCAAAAAAATGATCAGTTATGTCTCGTAGAAAACAGCTATCAGCTTTTGATCAAGTATCCGAGTTCGACAGAGGAAGGATAGTGGCCTACCGAGATTGTGGATTATCTTTCAATGAAATCGGTAGTCGTGTTGGACGAAACCAAACAACTGTAATGCGGATATGTGACCGTTGGATGCAGGAGGGTACGACGGACCAACGTGGTCGATCGCATCCACCTCAGTGCACCACTTCACGTGAGAACAGGCAAATTGTGTGCATGGCAGTGACGGACCGCTCAGTCACATCACAATCCATAAAACAGCACATTGAGTCTGCAACGCATCATTCAGTGTCTGCGCGTACTATTCGACGCCATTTACAGCAGAGTGGTCCATTGCTTGGTCTACCCTTGAGGCAGAACCACAGACGTCTCCGCCGCCAATGGTGCGATGGTAGAAGGATGTGGGCGGCAGAATGGAATGAAGTTGTCTTTACTGACGAGTCATGCATCTGTCTGCAACACCACGATGGTCGGATTCGAGTCTGGAGACACCGTGGAGAGGATGCTGCATGCACAGCCACACTGGTCCTGCATCGGGTATTATGGTATGGGGCCGGTATTGGATATCACTCTCGCACTCCTCTAGTACGCATTGCCGGTACTTTAAACAGCCAGCGCTACATCTCCGAGGTGTTGGAGCCAGTTGTCCTTCCTTACCTTCAGGGCTTGGCCACAGCCATATTTCAACAGGATAATGCGCGACCACGCGTGGCACGCATTGTCCAAAGGTTCTTCGTCAATCACCAGATTGAATTGCTTCCCTGGCCGGCTCGCTCTCCGGATCTTTCGCCGATAGAAAACATGTGGTCCATGGTTGCTCAACGATTGACCCAGATTACACCCCCAGCTGCCACACAAGATCAACTTTGGCAACGTGGAAGTTGCTTGGTCTGCTGTACCAAGTATTGCTCTTTGAATCAATGCCGAGGCGTGTGGCAGCATTGATCTCCAGCAATGGCTACTGATTCTGGCAGGAACCATTTTACAGAAGTCTATAAATTTAATCATTTGATACTTGGTCAACATGCTATCTACAAAATAAATTTTGTTGTGCGATCTCTTGGTGTTGCATTTACGGTGGCCAGCAGTGTATAAACAAATAATATTAAAAAAAGTCAATTCCTACTTTGAATAAATAAATATAAAGTATTTTATTAACAATTGAAAATTTGAACAAGTTACATATGGGAGAAAGTGAACTAAAATAGTAGGAATTGAAAAAAGAGCATGATTTGTGTGTGTGTCTGCATTGTTGTAACAATGCACACCCGGTTTGGCTATTTTGGCTGAAAAACCAGTTTTCGACTCCAACTTTTGTCATTGTTTTAACATTTACATTGTTACAACAATGTAACTGAATTTAAGTTGGCGTCGAAAACCGGTAAATAATTTAGTTTATTTTAAGTAATTAATTAATATTTAAAAAAACTGTATTAACATCAAGTATCATCCACTACAAGTTTAAAAAGTTTATTTGAACTTGATTATATAGATGAATAGAAAGTATTTTATTAATGGTTGAAAATTTGAACAAGATAAACATATAAATATATAGAGAGAGATAGCTAAAATAGTAGGAATTGAATGAGTCGTTCCTTAGGATTACATTGAGTTTTCTACTATAAATAAAGAGTTATAAACTGGAATATAAGACCAAAAGAGATGTATTAGGAAAAAAGGACAAAATCAAGGGGTATGTTAAATAAAATTTTAAATGTAGTGCTGAACAACCCACTTTGGGGATCTAACAACCAAATCCTTTTGAGAATTTGGGGCTTAGATTCGAGTAAATACGGTATGTTATCAATATGAACACACGAGTGTCGCTTTAAATAGTGTAACAACGAGTGCCGCTATTAAATGGAACTTATTTTAAGTAACACTTAATAAGGAAAAATAAACTTGAGACGTATTCAGATACTTTCTTTTCTATTCAATTCCTACTATTAGCTCACTGTCTCTTTCTCTCTCTATTTATCTTGTTCAAATTTTCAATCGTTAATAAAATACTTTCTATTCATCCAATTAGTGGATGACACTTGATGTTAATACAGTTTTTTCAAATATTAGTTCATTAATTACCAGTTAATTAATTTAGATAATTAGAGGAATAATGTAACTGTTAAAACAATGACAAAAGTTTGCGTCGAAAACCGGTTTTCAGCCAAACTAGCCAACCTGCGTGCGTATTGTTACAACAATGCAGACAAATAATGCTCTTTTTTGTTGTTGTTGTTTTTAATCCCACCTGTCTGGCGTAATCATATCGAGGCTCATGAAATTCATCATGGGATCGGGCTATATTGTACGCCTGTCGTTAGCCGTAGCTTTGAGCACCATGCAGGTGACAGTACGATTTGGCTCGGTTCCACCCCAATTTTGAGGGAGAACACCCAGGGGTCAGGGGCCTCCCACCTCTCTTCCCCTTCCACCAACCTCACGAGAGGACTTGCGGCTCTACGGCTATTTAGAGTACCCCCATGCCACACACACACACATGAAGGCACTATACATTTACAAACATCCATGTCTTCTCTGGGATTCGAACCCAGGCCCTACGGCATAGCAGTCAGCGTCGCTAACCACTATACCGGATGGGCAACAATAAAGGTTCCACCGAGATTTGAACTCGGATCGCTGGATTCAAAGGCCAGAATGCTAACCGTTACACCATGGAACCCAAACTTCCCATGCCGGGAATCGAACCCGAGCCGCCTGGGTGAGAGCCAGGAATCCTAACCACTAGACCACATGGGACTCCCGCTCTTTTTTTAAATCGTACTATTGGTTCACTCTCTACATATATATATATATATATATCTTGTTCAAATTTTCAGTCGTTAATGGAATTCTTTCTATTCATCCATTCAAAGTAGGAATTGACTTTAAAAAAATTTTTATATTACTTGTTACTACTAATACTTGGAAAAAATTGTGAATTCTAACCAAAACATGAAAAAATTATAGTAAAACGATTTTTTTTTAAAATCAAAAATGTTTTTTTCTTGTTTCTTAGCAATTGCATATCTGTACGTTAACTCAGAAAAGAATGTGAATTATGTCCATGCATCCCATAAAATGTGTAAGAGCAAGTTTTGAACTTTAGTTCAAGCAATTTGTCTGAAACAAAGCATTGCGCGTAAATAAGTGAGTGTAATGCGATAGTTTACAATCTCAAAAGTTAGCTGTACAAGGAGAAAAAAAAAAGACTGAACAAGATTACATATTAAGTACATTTTGTCTGGAATTGTTATTTAAAAAAGAAAATTAGGTTTCATGTTACATTTTAGACCTTCGTTTAAATTGGAGCACAAAACAAAACAAAACAAAAAAATCTCGGAACTTTTCTCCAGTCATTTCCGAGATGGAAATCTTAATGGAAAATCTTGAAACATTTTTCCTTTAAAAAAATCATTTCCCCCCAAACAGATTACAAGGGTTCGCTCACGAACAGAACTTTAGATTTTCCTTCAGCATTAAAACGATCCTGACTGAAGGAGAGAAAAAAAAGAAAAAAGAAAATCGCCATCTTAAACTTTCGGCATTTTTCATTATGAAAAACTCGCAGAAGCGTCACGAGCCGATAAAGGGAAAAGTTGTACTTGACTCGAGATTAGAAAATAAAAAAAAAAAGGGAAAAGAAAAAAAAAGAACCTCTATCTTCCGGTCCCCCCCCCCCCCCTCAAAACGACGTTTTTCGAACGGAATGCAAAAAGCCTTGGAAACAGCTCGGTCGTTAGATGCTAATACTTTTGATGGAGTTTTAAACATTCCACGCTTTTAGCATTAGGCCTCGCCTCACTTTGCTATTGAAATCCTATGTTTCCGGCGGTTTTGGATCACGAACGTTTATATTTGATAGTTTTTTAAACATTCGATTGATCGGTGATTCTTTCAAGTGACACAAAATGGAATTGTCCATTGTATTTTAATTGGTTGTTTTTCCGCTTGAGAAAAACTTAGTCGAGTCACGATGAATGTACTGTTGCATGGAGAGAAATTCTTTCGCAGTCTTTTACTTTAAAGAAATCTGTGATCATCGACATGCTGCTGTGTGTTGTTAGGTTTATAAAATGAAAGTTAATTAAACAAACTGATTTGCTATTCTATCTTAATTGTGTCCATGTTGCCGTGAAATAAATTTGAAGAGGACATTAACTTTTCTGCAACGAGGTGTGTTTTCAACTTTACATCTTCCAAGAGAGAGGTGGAGAAAGGTTAACTTGTAGGGTCGACTCAAAATTCTGAGCTTTACACTGCCGAAATAATAAAAACATGATCTAATATGATTTTACTCTATAAATTTCAAGGATGTGTTTCAAACATGTAAAAAATTTTTCTAAAATTCTGATGGTTATAGAGTTGCAGTTGTCTCATAGACCCCTTGCCATGTTTTTCAGTTTTGGGTAGACTCCTGCTTACCTAATATTAAATTTTCACCAATTTATCAACTTAAATGTCTTTTTTATAGCTTATAATATTTGGCTATTCCTTCTTCCTTTAACCCCCCTTGACCACTCTCGGACCCGGATAGAAGTGTGGGAGCAACTAATTAATCAGTCGACATGATTCACTAAAATTATTTTATTGTCACACTTATCAACACAAGTACAATAATAATCCAACTAAGATAATTTAGATCAATGATTAGAGCGCCAAGGTGAGAAAAGTTAGCCTGGGGATAATATTTACGGACATTCAACTAATTTCTACGATAACCCATACAAGCTCGTTATTAACTCAGACGCGCCCTGGCAATTTATTTTCTAACTTCTATTTAAATAATACGCACAATACCTGATCTCTTGTTAGTCAGAAGTCCTACAGAGGAGGCCTTGAACACTAATAGCTGTCTTGATCAGCTCACATCCAAGTGATCCTCACTTTGGATATCTTCACTTCTCATTTCAAAAATCTTAGATTCTCACTTCAATAACTCACTATCCTCCCTTCACTAACTTTCAAAAATCGCGATACAGAATTTATAAAAAAAACTTAATTCGCATAATCACGTTTTCTTACCTTCGGTGAAAGTTGGTTGAAAGAAATGTTTCCCTCAAGGAGTCTCCAAGGTATTAGAGCCACGTATAAATCCGTCACAAGCTGGTATGGAGATACTTACTTTAAAAGATTTAAATTTCTAACTGTAGCTGTAACGGGTTATCCACGAAATTTCAACTAATCCTCTTGAGGTAAATTTATTCCTTTTTAACTGTATGTTTTATCGATAACTTTCTCTCTCGAAGAAGAAGACTTGATTTAAGCAAATGAGTTGTTATATTTAAGCGTCGGTATTTAGTTACGCGAGGTTAGTCGATGGATGTTCAATTATTGATAGTTGAAGAATAAGTTATAAGATTGAACTTATAAGAATTACGACCTCAGGTCGTACGAGTAAGAGATTTACCGTGAGGTCTAGCGTAGAGGTCTAGAGTGCTTCAGGAGCAAGTATAGTAGACTATACTCATATGTTAAGTATCCTTAAGCCGTGTGATTGCTCTTCCAATTAGTTGCGTCGTGCATTTCCTACCTTTAGTTATTTGGTTGAAGTAAGTGGGATAATAAATTTGAATTTGAAACAGGTTACGCCTGATCTTTACTCGAACCCCCAAACACCAACAACACCAGGTTGTTATATAGTGAAGTATAGTGTTTAAAGCTTATGAAACACGCGTGTAATTTCAATTAAAATTTTGTTAATACATAAAGTAACTGTTACTAAAATAACTGATCAACAAACAAATGTTTTTAGTGAGAGGGAGGAATATGGTGCTTCGTAAAAAATTGGGCTTCAATCTTGTCAGGTTTAACCATAAATCTCCTTGGTTAGTAGTGTCCAGTCTTTTTTTTACTTTCTTTTTTTTATTTAGGAGATTGGCAACCGTGCTGAAACTCCTTCTCACTAAGAAAAATAATTAAAACTTTCTGACAATATTCCATAATTCGGGATAGATAACAGGTATGCCTTTTTAAAGTCAAAATTGCTCTGACATCCGTTTTTAAACTTTAGACTTCTGTTAATGCCAATTCCTATAAGTTCCTATTGTAATATGACATTTTTTTTTCAATGTGGCCATATGAATTCAATGTTTATTGTGGTAATTACCATAGTCAAACCATTCTTAAACCGAGAATCAAAAACCGAATAAAGGGCATTTAAATGTTGAACGTAGTTTAAAACGTCATTTTCTAGACTGATTGCTTGCGGCCAATTGAGAAACTGGGAAAATTTGCGATGTCAAATAGTATACTCTTTCAGCTTAATTCTAGCAAGAAACGCCGGTCCTTCTTTTAATAAAATTTATGCTGTAACTTTGTAACTATATATTAATCTTTCATTAAATTTATTAAATAAATCTATTAAATAGTAAAATCTAGTTTCCACTTGATTAAGTTTTCACTCAAAATTAAAGTCACGATCTGGTTTAATGAGAGCCACTATCGTAGACCCCCCCCCCCCCATTTACAACTCAAGGACCATCCAATTTTTTTTTTTTTTTTGCTGAAGTGGACCCCTTACAAGTCGTTATAGACCCTAACGATCGATATCTGTAGTGCATACAAAAAATTTTCAAGGGGGGAGGGGCATGGTCGAAAGTCTCCCAACTCGTATCATACCTCAAGACAACACCAATTGATTCTTCTGATTTTGGCAATTTTGTTAACAAAAAAATAGTAAAAAATAGATTATTGAATTAATAATTAGCATTAATTAATAAAATAAATTGTTAATTACAAGTACTTAATTAAATTTTACGTTATATATATATGTAGGATTATCATCAATCGAAAAAAATTCAATGGCTTGGGGGGTGAGGTCCGGATTCTAGGACCCCCCCCCCTTGTGTGCGCTACTGGTCGATATAGTTGGGAATCTCTAGTGATTCCCAAAGCGGTTGCGGTCTACCTCTTTCGCATATGTTTTTTTTAATACATTCCCTCCCATGAAAATAGTTCTATGCTAGCCTCTGCGTAGAGGACTCTCATTTATCTTGAATGAATAAATAGGAAAAGGGAATTCCCGTTATACCATTACATGTACGAAATTGAAAGAGTAGATACAGCATTTAAAGAATAAGAGCTTACCTAATTCATTACTTTGAAATAAAACAATAAACTTGTCTGTTACATCTCTTAGGTGAATGGTGCTGAGTCGATTTTTGAGGATTAATATTTCCTCGCTGTTAATATTCTAAATCAGAGATAATAAGGTCTAAAATAAGGAGTTAAATTCTAAAAGCTTTTCACTAATGCAGCATTAACTTCATAAGCAAATAAACAGCATTTTATATTCCATGCACCCTGTTGCAAAAGAGTGAAACTGAGGGGGCTGTAATATTTTTTATGACGTTTGTATCTGTGGGCATCTGGACAGTAAAACAGTCTTCCATCCCATTTCGTGAAAGTTTTAGATGCGGGAACGATTTTAGTAGGGTTTCACATTTTGCGGAGAGGCATGAAGGCTATTGGTTGTTGCGAGAAGATCCGGAGGCGTGGCTAATAGTGGCATCTTGACTTGATTTTCGTTCCGTTCCTAGGAGTATTTTAAGGCTGTTTTCGACATATGATCGACAACGTGAACTTAAACCGGAGCACATTTTCGGAAAGAAAAAAATGCCTCAATTTTTACAAAAACTTGTGACATTGTAACTCATGCATATGTTTATAATACAGTTCTTTTAAATTTCAAAATATTTCATAAATAATCAGTTTTTCCTTTTAACATGTAAAAGGATAGCTCATTTAGCATTACGGTATAGAAGGAAAATTGCGAGAAACACATTTTATATATAAAAAAAAATGTGTCACCTTGGATTAAAATGAGAAGTATGATAAAATAAGTGATTCTCAACAGGATAGTGAAGCCAGAATACAATATTAATGCTTGGGTACTTTTTTATCTGAAAAAATATTCCGAATTTGGGTCCTATTCTTTAACATTAGCCGAAGGCAGCCTTAACATGGTTGAGAGCTGAGACACTGCTCTCTGATTGGTCGAGGATGGGTAAGGATAGAGATTCTTATTGGCTGCCCAAAAGGGGTGTAAAGTAAAGTGGAAAGAGTAGTTTGTCCAGTGGGGCAAAATAGAGAAATCAAAAGAAAAATTTTAAATAGAAATTTAATTTACTATTGGTGCAATAATTAAAAAATTATTGCAATAAAATAAAGATTAAGGTGGATTGTAAGAATCCAAGAGAATTCTTCTTGGCCTTTCAATATTTTTTTTTGTGCTAAAGTATATAGCAATCAGTGATATAAAAAAAAATTTATGTCAATTCCTACTTTGAAAGGATAAATAGAAAGTATTTTATTAACGATTGAAAATTTGAACAAGATTATATATATATATACGTATTTATATACATACACACACACACACATATATATATATATATAGGGAGAGAGTGAAGTAATAGTAGGTATTGAAAAAAGAGCATCATTTGTCTGCATTGTTGTAACAATAAGCACGCAGGTTGGCTAGTTTGGCTGAAAACCGGTTTTCGACGCCAACTTTTGTTATTGTTTTAACAGCATCATAGTTATAACAATCAAGATAAATCTAAGTTGGCGTCTGAAACCGGTAATTAATTTAATTTAATTAATTTACCTGTAATTAATGAATTAATATTTTAAAAAAAACTATATTAACATCAAGTGTCATCCACTCAAGTTTAAAAAATTTATTTCAACTTGATTGGATGCCCAGAAATTTTTTTATTAATGATTGAAAATTTGAACAAGATAAATATATGTATAAATATAGAGAGTGTGTGAACTAATAGTAGGAATTGGGGGAAAAAACCTATAGACAACACAATTAAGTTTATTAGAGTTTATTTAAATTACATAGGGATATCAACATGTTTTTAAAATAAAAATTAATGAAACAAAAGCATTCACATAAAAACCTAAAAAAATTTAATACAAATTTTCAAGTTTTTTGAAATACTAAACATTTATTGAGTTTTGGGGGAAACTAATCATATTTTTCTTTGCATTGTGGTTTTTTAGCAACAGATTGTTCGATGTCGTCCATTTCGTTATTCATTTCAGCTGTACGCACATTATCATCATCTACTGCAGCAAATTATTCTGATGATACAGCAGGACAGCCCAATCCGACTGGTGTTATCCGTATTTTATTCATTCCCAGGAGGAAAAGTTTTTTCATGTTAAGCGATTTTCGTTTCGTGTAAATAGAAAAAAATGCATGAAAATACATGGTACTTTGTCGGGACCGTTACAATATTTCTTGTTAACCGATATTTCGTCTTAAACGATTTCGCGTTAAACGTATTTACTGTATTTTTAAAAATAGATGAGCTTCCTATACTAATTATTTAAAAAGAAAGATATAACCATAACAACCAAAAATTTTAATGAAAGCTACAGATATTTATATTATTGGTATAAATAAGTAGTTCAACTTTATTATTTTTTTTTTGACTGATTCTCTGAATTTTATATTTATTACGTATTTTGAACCTTCAACTCCATCAAAATGTTTGGCGTAAAAAAAGGGTTGATTTAAATAATATTCACTAATTATCACAAAAATTTCTAATATCTTTTAAAAATTTCGACATTTTAAATTTTAATATATTCTTATATGTCCTATTAATTTGTTTTCAAATTATTCGAAATCCACAAGCGTTTCAAATATGTTCTTCTTTTAAACATCAGCATTTTTTGTTTAAAAAAGTCACTTTTTTGTCAATTTACACATTTACAATTATTTAATAACACTTATCATTAGTTATTTATTTTAAAAATTCACGCAGAATATTGAAAGTAACTATAAGCAGTGGCGCACACAAGGGGGGTGTCCTAGGGGTACGGACCCCCCCCCCAAACCCTTGAGTTTTTTTCGATTGATGATAATCCTATATATATACATATAACGTAAAATTTAATTAAGTACTTCTAATTAACAATTTATTTTATTAATTATTAATTCAATGCTAATTATTAATTCAATAATTTATTTTTTACTCCTTTGTTTACAAAATTGACAAAATCGGAAGAATCAATTGGTGTTGTCTTGAGGTATGATACGAGTTGGGAGACTTTCGACCATGGACCCCCCCCCCCCCTTTCCTTGAAAATTTTTGGTTAGCGCTACTGACGATAAGCAATATTAAGTAAATACTACGGGGAGGGAGACCCCGAAACCTTTTTCTTAATAAATTGAAATCAATCGTTAAATTTTTAAAAATTCAAAAATAATAATTTTAAAGTACTAATATTTTAATGCGTTTAAAGACTATATCGGTGCATTTTTTATTAGAAAATTTTACAGTTATATTTTGAATGAAAAATTATTAAAAAGAATTATGTACGATAATTGGGGTGGGGGAATACAACAGTCTGTCTATTCCGTAAACAAACTTGACTCCTCCCTAAAAATAATCTTCAGACAAAATAAATCCTTCGAAATATTATTCTAGTTTGAAACAAATACTTATTATTATAACTAAGTTTATTCAAACATATACATTAAGCAACCATATAACACTCTGCTCACGTTCCCATTAGTGATAGTTATGATATTATAATGGTTAATACCAGTTCGTGATTTAAATTAAACGTCTCGGTTGATGCTCCTAATAAGAAAGAAATATCAGATAAAGAAAATGGTCTACTCTCTCTCGTAAAACTTCCAGCTTTGGTCGTGTGAAATACCCCTTCCGCCATTTTTTTCTTTCTTGGACCAGATAGTTATCCCAGATCAGCATTAAGACAATAACGTGACATGTTTATCTCGTGTACATAATTTAACCTCAAAGGAATATTAAGTAACTGAAGCAGCTGATTCTTATCAGGCGCACGGTGTTCTTTACTTGTTCTAAAACACACACAAAAGAAGTTTTAGATGCCATTCGAATTTTTTTTGCATTTAGGCTTAAGGCGATGACGCCAAGTAAAGGTCTATGATCTATTTGTTCTATTGTGTATTCTATGTAAGGTTAACTAAATTAAGAAGAGTACAATACACATAAACTAAGATTGGAATAATTTGTGTCATGCCTAATTAGTCCTTTTCTCACGCTAAACTATCCCTATTTAGGGTTAGTGATTAACGTTTGTTGTGGAACGTTTGATGCTTTTTCTCACGTTAAGTTGTTTGCGTTCGGTTGTAAAAAGAATTCGATCTTCTTTGTTTTTAAAAAATATATAATCTTTAAATATATAATCAAAGAAAATATATAATCTTTTATTTTTAATTCTGAAAAAAAGATAGCAATTTTTTAAATTTTAAAATAGAATTTAGAACGCGAGATCTGACAACATGTTTTTGCGTTTACAACAAACTTTAGAGCTGAACTTTTTTATGCACTTCAATATCGATAGTTGAAAATTTAAAGAAATTGATTTCAATCAATCAATCAATTATATTAACAGATTTTAAACCTATTTTATAGCAACTGCCGATATTAAATTTATTAGCGTCGTTTTATGATTATTTCAAATTTGGATATTAAAATCATTATCTCCTTCTTCTTAGTTAGTAGTAAATTTTGAAATCATTTATAAGGATTATTTATTGCTTCAAAAAGTAGAGTATCTCAATGTTCAAATGTAGGCATCGAGATATATTTTGTGTATTAATTAATATATTTAATTTTATTGACACTATTCATGTTATTTTTGCACCGATTTCTTTTACAACAACAATTAAATAAGAAGTGTTATAGAGAATAATATTTTTAATGGTGCATACAAATTTTAATTGGCAAGATATATAATTATAAAGAAAAGAAGTTGTAAAATATATATATATATATTATAGAACGGCGACCTACTCACTCATCACCTACAGGCTTGAAATTTGGTAAGCCTCTTTCTTTTGTTAAAAAGATCTATCAAGAACGGGTTTTGCAGGTAAATACTCCCAAGGGAAAGGGGGGTTTCGATGGCATATAGAGTATCTCAATAGTTGTAGATAAAAATTCCCCTTCTTGAACTATTAGCCCTTCACATTCGAAATTTGGAAACCATGCCCCCGCTTTGTTGAGTACAGTTCCACGAAGAATGGTTTTTTTTGTGAAAATCTGTTCTCATAGAGGGTTGCAGGGAGTTACGGAGGCTTTAAAAAATATCCATTTTTGAACTATTTGACCCACAGACGTGAAATTTGGTATGAATGTTTCTTTTGTTGAGTAAAAATCCACTAAGAACGGGTTTTACAGTAATTGACCTTGGGGTTGCTACGGGAGACATAAAAGCAGTGGCGTAACGTATACCCCCGCATCGCAGGGTGGGGGGAAGGGTTCTAGGGGGCCCGAAGTCTGACTGCCGCCAAAAACCTACCCTTTGTAAAATCAAACTTGGGGTTCCCAAACCCGATTTTGCAGGGGGCCACTAATATTCTCCGTTACGCCACTGCATAAAAGTTAACTTTACTTCTGATTTAGAAATTCAAGTCCTGTCCTTTATTAATCAAGAGGTGCTCTCTGTGTATATGAGAATGTTTTTCATTTTGGAACTTAGATATCAGCAACTTGTGTGTGTATAAAATGTATATATAATCATTCAACATCATTAAATACCCAGTGAAGCTGGCGGATAACGGCTAGTATATTATAAAAATTGAAGCTGCATTTGCATATTATATCAGTTTTAATTATTATTCCGAGTTTTCAGTTCTTCATTGAATATTCCTATTATAAAATGAATAGAAAAGCAGTTATTTTGTTACTATGGCATTTTCTACATGATTCAAATACCTAAAATTAAAATACAATTTTTAGACGAGTTGCCCTGCAAGATTAAAGAAAGGATAAGTTAATAATCTGTGTTGTGTATATAAGCATTAAAAGGAAAACATATTATAATGAAATAATAATAAATAGAAACTATTCACGAAGTTGAATTTTAAAGAAAAAACTGTCAGTTTAGATAGACTCGATATTTTGAGCAATTATCTAATTAACCGAAGACACGATTTAATTTTAATAGCAATGGTTTCCCAGTCACAAAAGAAACTAATACAAAGAATTAAACCAGATTACTAATCCGACTTTTTAGTCATTACCCTGATATCTTAATTTAGAAAACGAGCTGACTAATGTTCCAAAGCACAATTAAAAACTCTGGATTGAGTGACCTCTGGCGGAGGGTAAGTTAAGTGATGGATTGCGATGCGGAGTCAATGAGCGTGCCTTATCTCCACAAAGGGCAGATAACATTACAAACGAGACTGTCATGTTTTCGCCGCGGGCAGTTCGTCTTTCAGCCACTTAACGGCACGCTTTTGATGTATTGAGTGCAAAAGGCCCTCGGTATGTGGGAAAGCATTCGTTATGTGGGGGCAGATGCTGCACGTCCCAGATTACTCGTAAAATGTGTGTCTTGTAGCCTCCACGATGGGTGAAAGGGAATTAATTGATGAACTAGCATCTAATGTGAAGGAGCTAGATTATTTCGAGCATCATTAAGGGAAAATTACGTCATAATATTAGAAATATTTTGATCCTCTTTCGGAATAAAAAGAGGGGGTGGGGTCAAGGTATCCGACTACTTGCAGCAACTTTTTTTTATGTGTAACATCTTTCTTCTCGATTGTTGGAGATTTGTGGGAGTGATTTCGTGAAAAGGGACGGAAATGCGTAACAGGAAGTTGGGGAAGAGAATGCTATTCAGTGAAGTTCTGTTTTTTCTCCTTCATTCGGGAGGGGCTCCGCCCCCATCCTCCACCCCCTGCGATCTAGGCCGTGGGATCTTTGTTTTTGTTTTTCTAACTTTAGGATAAAAAAAGAAGCCTTTAGGCAGAGACGTGGTTAGACAATGACGAACGTGTTTCGATACCTGACTTCGATTGCTGCGTACAATTTAAACGACCGGGCCACAGAGCAGCTGGTGTTGCGATCTATCGTAAACAGAACAACTCACATGTTGTGGCTCGACATATGGATATTACTTATCGTCAAACAAGTGGACTGGGTATTGTTAGTGAAGATATTGGGGACATATGTGCGGCAAAATGCTTATTTGAAAATGGACAAACAGTGATTTCGGTAGTCGTATACATTTCTCCGAATCACACGATTCAAAAAGTTAAAGATTTCCTGAACTTTTTACTTTTACCATATACCGAAGGTGGTTCTGCTCTTTTTTTTAAAAAAAACTATCACTCGCTTCCCATGATTTTGAGTGGTGATTTTAAAGTTAACTTCAGTTTCCTAGAAGCCGAGCCACTCATAGCTTTTTTTGAATGATGAACTCAAGCTCGAAATGAACACAAATCGAAATGTTTCGACAACTAACAGTGGTACTGTTATTGACGCTATTTTTCAACGGTTTTTAAATACTTTGAAAACACAAGTATATGTGTCATATTTTAGTTATCATAAATTATCATTACCGCTCTTCCCCAAAATGAACAAGAATAATTATTTTTGATAAAAAAAAAATTGCATTACTCCTTGTGTTAATTAAATAAAATTTTCATTAAAGGTATAATTATTCCATAGAAAATTATTTCCAATCATACTCGATTCATTTTTTTCAGGATTTAAGTTGCTATTGCGAATTTACCACGATAAAATGTCAGATGTTACACATCGTATGCGACTACTGTAAGGCTCGTTTCTTTTTTTTTAAAAATTGGAGACATTGGGATTTTTTTATTATTTTTTTTAAGATTTGTTTAGAACATTTAAAAAAAATATGCTAAAATTAAGAAGAGAAAATGAAATTATTATTACTAAAATGGGGAAAAAATGGGGAAAAATTTATAAAAAGTAACATAAACGAGGCCCATTCTGTACCAAAAGTTTATAAACAAATCTTCAGTTTTTCAATTCTGATGTGTTGCTATGTTATTCATTTTTGAAATGACCTCCAAAATAAGAGATATTTTAATTTTTACAAAAACTAGAGCTTTTTATCTTAGTTATTGTATGAAATTGCTTAAAGAAACAGTGATTATATTCACATAAGGAACTGTAAATTTTGTAATAAAACAGTGATTGATAAATTTGAAAGTTAAAACACTTCTACTATTATACAGAACATGCACAAAAAATTTCAGTTAATTGTTTTCAAAAGTTTTTGAGCAATCGCTGGCCCCGGTTGAGCATTTTCAAAAAAAAAA
>BMAO01034372.1:0-13363 GCA_019973975.1 Trichonephila clavata | reverse complement strand
GTTCTTAAAAATTATTTTCCTGACTAGTCTTACCGCTAGGCCGCCATCTTGAATTTCATTCCACTGGCATGCGCTGCTTGCGTGATTCTTTATCACGCCAAACAGCGTTTGGCGCCTTGCCCCGTGATATCAAACTAGTTCCAACCTTTCTCACACTCCTTTTGACGTCATGGATTTGTCCTTTCACCTTAGATTTACACCTCCACTTATATCGTGCCTTTCAACCAATTTCATATCCTTACCACATTTACAACACTCATTTCTATCCGCAATGAAACCCGCTTTCATAACAAAATTCAAACGTTTCCTTCCCTTTTCTAATCCATACAAATACCTTAAATTAACATTCTCATCATACCACATAACATCATTCCCACAAACATTTCTCGCACTTACCTCAGACATTCCCCATGCAACAGACATCACAAAAATTTCACGAAAAGAACGCGGTAGCTGAAGACTAAAAAAACACAAGTACAACGTGGTCGGAGGAAAATTTAAATCATGGCGGCTACACACACTAGAGGCTGAAGACTGCAAATAATGGACTAGTCTATTTTAGAGCTGGGTAGGGTAAAGTAAATTATTCAGTTTTTAAGAGGGAAAAATTTGGCAGTTTAAGGGAAGAATTTGGCAGTTATAGGGAATTTTTCCCTAATAGAATCTTCTGGAAAACTGAGAAGAAAGCATTCCTTACAATGATTAAGTTAAACATTTATGAAAAGAGAGAAGTTAATCTCTACGGGATGAAGAAGTAGTGCTTACAATTTAATTTAAATTAAAAGAATTCGCAATAGCGTAGAAATTAAAGTTTTGTTAGAAATTAATTATGCGGTTCGAAATAATGAGTTATTTCCTGTCACAAGAATCATATGGTTAAGAAAAAAATCCTCAGAAAAAAAATTAATTTGGAATAATTTCACCATTTTTGTAAAACTGTATGTATGATAAATTGAATGATTAAAGTAATTGTACATTGTATTTAGCTAATGTTTTAATGCAATAATCGTAAAATATAAATTGCTTCATTGCATTTGTATCCTGTTTCCTAAGAATTTTTACAACATACTAATCATGTGTATCAAGGTAACATTATTTCTGATTATGAGAATAAAAGATTTTTTGTATGAAAGTGTGTTGCATTTTGTTTGAAATGTGTATTTAATTAAAATATAATCAAATATGTACACCCATTTTAATGGAAGTAGTTTTTAAGGGATAGAAGTATATTATTGTACATTTAAAAAGTAATAAAAGAATATACATGTGTATAGATAACAATATGTAACAGAAATGTAAGGTAAAAATGTTGTACCGTTAGATTCTCTAAAAGTGAGTTGTATTTTAGGTTCCTATTTTCATCTAATCTGATCATTATGTGCCTGTTATTTAGTAAATATTAAGATTGCTAATATATGAGGATAATTTCTAGATTAAAAAATAAGTAATTAAAAGTGAAATGCCACCACAAACAATTTCTATACATTATGGTGTGCAACACAATGGAAGTATTACTGATAATTTTTAAGTAGTTGAATTCCATCATTTTTTCCTAAAAAGGAATTTGTCTAAAAAAAGTTCTGGAATCATCCTGTTTGTTATAAAGGGATGATGATTTCTATAATGTATATTTATAGCTAGACACTGAATAAGAATAAAAAACTATAAGATATTTTTCTAAGTTATACATGAATGGGACATAATTATTTAACCTTGTTTAGTTTTCCAAAATTTTTAACCTGATGCAAATACTGATGAGTATACATAATAATGAATGCATATACACGTGCTAGAAAAAGTCTACGTTCACATACTGTTGCTTACATAAAAAACAACAAAAATTTAAAAACTGGAATTTGAAAAAAAAAAAATTTTAATTATATTTTATTTAGTTTATTTCTAGTATTGAGAATAAAAAACTAAAGTAAACTGGGTTTGCTTTCATAGCTTTTAAAATAAATACAGGTTTGTGGCAATACTAACAAAAATCAAGTAGAAACAGTCTGCGTTCACTGTTTTAGTAGTAACCATAAAAATTATTTAACAAGGATGATGAGCTATTTAATAGCTGGTTGGGATTAACACCGTCTTTTGAGAACATCCTGAAGTCGTTTCAGTATTGAATTATTAAGTCTTGTGGTTTCTTCAGTGCTTATCTTTTGACATCTCTTCAGCATATCCTTGCTAGACGTGCTGATGAGTTATGGGCTCCAACAAATCCCATAGGTGTTCTGAAGGATTCAGATCAAATGACTGGCGGGGGCATGTACAATTGATTTGGGACATTATACATGAGCCAAAGCTTCACAATCTCAGTGGTATGCTTGAAATCGTTGTCGTGTTGGAAATGAAATGACGATCTTAGGCTGAGTTTGGCAGCACTTTCCTTTAAATTGTTTTTAGGACATCAAGGTAATCATATTTGTTCATAATTGATTCGATATGCTCCAACTTGCCATGCACCCCCACAGTATAACTTCACTGCCAAAGTAATTTCCCATTAAACTAAATGCTCTTTTTGAAGCACTTGTACAAGGTTTTTTTCCATACCAATTTACAATATTTTATGCGAAGGATACAAAATTTGCTCTCTTGGAGAATATCACAGTTCTCCAGAACTCTGGAGGCTTATGTATATGCTCTTTTGCAAAAGCTATCTTTTGGCTTTTGAAACATAAGACTTTTTATGAACCACTCTACTACAGTATCCGCCCTTTTTTTAATATTTTTTTGTAACACCCAAACAAATTTTTTTGGAACTTCTCGTGAATGTTGCAGTTTGAGTTTCCAAACGCGAATTATTTTTCACTACGGATTTCATATTTCATTTTTCTCTGATTGCAAGTTTAGATGGACGACCAGAACGAAGTTTGGCTGTGTAAACTTCTGTATATTTAAAGTTATAAATAACATGCTGGATTGATGACTACTGCCATCCAATGGATCTGATTATATCCCGAAGACTTTTTCACAATGATTTTAAGCTCATTGATATTAATTTTCTTACTTTTATTTTCCATGTCCTTGAATTGCTTCATATCTCACAAAAACATTAAAATTATTGCATCACAACTGCACTCTGCTTTCCACTTTTGGTTCCATATATATACATGTGAAGAAATTTCTGTAATTAAAATTTTTTGTATTGAAAGTATACTAATTATATGGCTGGAATACTTATATTTTTTATTTTAATCAAAGTTTTTACAAGATACCTATTTATGTGTATGATGTGAATTTTTTTTATCTATGTTGAAGGAATAGTTTTATTTATTATGTTGCTTATTTTTGTTAATATCTTTAAATGCTGTATACTTTTAATGTATTATAAAACTCCAAATCTGTATGCATTGCCACAGAAATTCAATTGTTTCAAATATTCCCTATAGTGTGGCACAGTGAATGATATTGTTAGATTTGTTTGGCACCCATAGCTATAAGGTTGGCCACACCTGTATAAGAATTAACTCTTCAGTGGAGTACAAATCTTCGTTGTTGTAGTTGAAGGAAAATCCATTTTCTTACACTTTAGTTAGTGTAAAAATAACATGAAAGGGATGAAATATTTTTCTTTTTTCATAAACATATAATACATTTCTAATGTATGTGTGTGATGTTTCATTATATATAATATATTCTTTTGAATATATTATATATTCAATAAATTTTCATATTTTTTGAATTATGTATATATATTTTAAGAAGAATTCCAGAATATTCTTGTTTGAAATTAAAGTATAAGATTAATAAATGGTTCAATAAAATTGATAGATTGTGGTAGTTGTGTAACTGATGGAACATTTTTTTTAGTTAACGCAAAGCAAAAGTTTAATTATGATCTTGGGTTGACTTGTTTAAATTTCAATTGTTAGTAATTTATTTCAAGATCAATCTATGGTGAATCAAAAAATTAAGTTTATAATCATGTAGTTAATACTTAAACGAAAAATACCCATGAATGTTAATCATGGACAAAATGCTCAGTAAACATATATAAAAATGGCTTAGCATTTTTTTAATGTATATTAAGGAATAGAGAATTACTTTAAACATATAAATTCATATGAGTTATACAACAGTTTCTTTTTCACATATTTGTATAATTAAAATGAATAATTTTCTTACAATGAACAGGAGGAAGAAAAAATTACAACATAAATATCTAAAACATTTCATTAATTCAAACAAAGTACACAAGTGTGCTTACATCCCTTTTAATTATTTACCTAAATGAGTATTTCTCCATTGAATGGATTTTTTTAATTATATATCATTTTGTAATATATATCAGAAATTTTGCAGCAAGAAATATCCTTCATATTGAACTTTACAATAAGTGCTACAGTTAAATTATCAACATTCAATCTCAAAAAATCTTTCAAATGCTGAATTAGTTCCAGACCATTCTTTAACATATTGGAAACATGTTTGGTAAAAATTCTGTACTTCTTTCGTAAACTTTTCCACTATGCCCAGATTTGTTTCTTCTAAGTTTGACAATTTTCTTTTTATTATTAAAGGAATAAATTTTTCTTCAAATTGTAATTTTTATTAAATTATTTTATTTTTTGTCTGGAATACCATTTATCATATTTTACACCATTTTAACAGATAACAATGCAGAGATGTAATACAAACTCTTAAATTTTGTAAAATGTTTATTTCAGTACCTTAACTTCCAAAAATTTAAAAAAATACAATGTGTTCTCTTTATTTTACCTTCTAATAATTTTTTTAAAAACTTGATAAAAAGTAAGACAATTTATGATTAAGATTATTATATTTGAGCATGCACAGGAAAATTTTACCATTGTTGACTGTACATTGTAGCATTTGTTGATTGTTTTTGATTTAGCAAAAACAATTGATATTAGGTACCGTTTCATGATATGGATTAAACATAAATACATACAATACAATTTTCATCAAATCAAGACTGCGAAATGCCACGATATACAGCCAATAGTGGAAATTATCCCTGTACACATTGGAACACAGTATTAATAATGATGGCAGTGATTGATGTAACTTTTTGTTGGCTGGCATTATTCGACAGTATAACATGCAAGTACTGAATTTTCTTGATTAACACTTAAATCCAGTACATAAATACAACAAGTAGAAAAACAAGCTCCAATAACAGTCAAATTTTATTTAATTTTTAATGCTTTTTAAAAAATACAACACAAAAGAAAAAAACTAACAAACACAAATTAAAGAGAAAGAAGAAAAAAAACACATTAGAAAAAAGTGCCCAAAGTCATAAGCTCTCTAGCACTCCAATATCCAGCAATCTCGGAGTCAATCTTGTAGAGTGCCTTGCAGCGTTGGAGATGTTTTCCGTTCATTAACATGGTTAAATTATAGAGGTGGACTATAATAAACTTCCTGATCAATTTAAATGCTCTCCCAAGCAACCATGGCCTGTCACTAAACGCAGTCGACCCAATTCTTGCCATTAATTTTGACCTGTATCTTGATTGGGGACAGTCAAATTCTACTACAGATTTATCTAGAGTAAATATCGTTATAAAGATGCAATTGCAGGATACAGCAATTTGGGAAACTCAGCTGCAATAAAAATAGTAATTTTACCTTTACAAACTAATATATCATAATTATAAATAAATTTAAACAAAAGTATGACAGCTTCAATTCATATTTACCAATAGATACTATAATATACAAATCTTTCAGATTTTTTAAAAACAAATGAATAAACTTCTATATAAACAATGTCAAAAAGTCAACATTATTTTAAGCAGAAATATTGAAATACATTGTACTGAAAGCATTTTATAACATGAGGCAGCTGGAAAAATCCCTCTACATAGAATACACTTTGCATTTCTATAAGGAAGCTGGCATCACTAGCTCTCATGTTTACTAAAGGTTTGATCAACTTATTTACACTGGTCTTTTCAAGTTTATAATATGTAAGTAGAAGTAATATAACATAAATCTAAATATATATATATTTCACTTTTAGAAAATTGTCCTCATTACAATAAGGGATTAAAATTCATAAACTGCTATTGTTTTTTGTTGATAACTATTAAAAGGTAAGTTATGTGTGTGAATTTAAATGTGGTTCCTTAAAGTAAGTTTCTATCCACGCCTGATTTGTAACTGTTATAAATATTCACAAGTTTTACTAATGATAAGACTATTATGACACCTTATTATGTCATACATATAAAATTCAGTTTTTGTTTAAAAAATAAATGTAGTTGACTCATTAACATGTATTAGAATGCTAGTAAATATGCAAAACTGGTTTTGCTTTTTTTCGAGGACTAATTTCAGTGCCACAAATGAACAATTATATTTTAGGAAACTGTAGAGAATAAAACAAATAGGTTAAATTTTAAAGTTTTAATTTAATTTTAAATATAAGTAAAAAAAAATAAAAACATAGTAACATATTTTATCATACGCAATGTGAGCAAAACAAGCCCAATTATCAAAAATATTACTAGTATAACTGCACCTGAAATAATAAAGACTATGTCTGAAAATTAAGCCTAAATGTTTATAACATTGTTTAATTTACAATTTTAAACATTAAACGGTAATTATGTATTGTCACAACAATCACCAACTCTTCTAATAACTCACCAAGTGTGCAACCATATGTTTCATTTCATATAATGTCGCCAACATGTTGTAATAATATGCAAGTACCCATTAAATTTCAGAAGATTTTATAGGAGAATGATAATCAAATTAACTCAAAAGAAAAGTCACAAAGATATACATTTCAAAAATTGGTTTAATTTTGTTGAATCAAAGAGATTATCAAGCAATGTACTTCTTGAAACTATGGATAAGGCACAGTTTGTTGTTAATTTCACCATTCTGCAAGTAAGATACATTTCATCATTTAGTTAGTGACTCCAAAAGTGATCATACACTTACAAATCTCAATAAAACATATGAAAATTAATATATCAGAATTATAATCTTTTAAAGTAATATCTGCAACTTGCTCTTAATGGAATAATCAAACCAATTTGTAAAACAAATTGTGACTTACTATTTTGAAAAATTAATAAATAAAAACTGTTATAAAAATCTTGGTAAACTTAAAAATCTCACAATAGTTATAATTATTTGTATTTATTTTATTAATTTAGCACTTAGTAGGAAATCCTTTAGTGTTCACAATAGCTTTTAAATGTGTTAGCAAAGATTTGAAAAAAATTCGGTTGAATTGTCGAATTGGCCACTTATCCCGCCAAGTGTTTTTTCGCTAAATCAATAATTGCTCCAAATCTGGTAACCCTCGTGGTTTTGTATCAGTGAGAAAGTCAGATCACGGCGTAAAAACGCGCTAAGTTGGCGATTTTTGAAAATTTGCTGGACCAGTGGCCGATTCGACAATTTCACCTAAAATTCACCATTTCCTTTCGTAAATTCTGCATCAATATACTCAATTCTTTAGAGATTACTGATATTAGTTCACATTTTGTTTGTCTTCTTAATCTAATTTCAAGCTCTCTTAATATATACTCTTTAGTATTTAAATTAGATGAATGAGGTGGGTTTCTCAAAACCTGGGGACAATTGCACACCAGTGAGTGAATATTTGTCCCACTGTTCAGCTACTCGAGGTCTTTTGGCAATGGGCCTTGTAATTTTGAACCATGGTCAAGTGACGAGGACAACACCTTAGCTGGAACCTTCCTCTCCTAACTTCCACACTACACCAACAGGAGGATGTCCGAGCTTTTGACAGATTTTACGTGCTTCGCTCCCCTACATGGCGGGACTTCAGTGGTGTGTACTAGGCTCTTACTCATGACACGCCACAGGCTACCGTAGCCAACAGAGGCATACATTAAAAGCAATGTGCTTGGACTCTTACCTTGATAAAATATAAAGTTGTCACCAATACCTAAATTTTAAGCAGATAATTTCAAGTTGTTAAGATCTTGCAATTTCTAATACCATCAATACATATCAAATTATCTAATACTGAAGCTGACATACATCCCTCCTCACACACAAGAATACCTCCACGATTCACTGTTCCCACAAAATTCTTAGGATTAAGTTCCTTGCTTATTCTTCTTCACACTATTATATACTTGCTGGAGCCAAAAATGTCGAATTTGTTCATCTGCAAATTGGAAATTATTCCAATTGTTTCAGTTTCAGACTTGTTTATCATGGATTTAGCAAAGAAAAATCTAAGCTTTCTACTTTCCAAACAAAAACTCTTCTTTTAGCACAACATTACAGTCTTGAGTAATCTGACCTGATAGGAATACTCATCAACCAATTTCGGTAGAAATTGGGGAACAATGGTGAATCTTTCAGCTAATTCTACAGAATTTTTGGCAGACTCAAACAATAACTTTTGATAAATTTACTAACAATGAATGGAAACGTGTGCAAACTATTTTAAACATCCTTTTCTTGAATTAGTTTCTATTTCAATCTTTAAAAAGCTTTATCATATACTGCCCCATTGAATGAGGAACATTTTTGTAATGTTTTACACTGTAAAACATTACATTTTTTTGTAATGTTTTACACCTTTACAAATATTGACGATAACCAATTTTCGAAATTATCTTGTATAACTACGAGCTATTTTTATGCAACAATAATAAAATAGAATATTTTTAAAAAAAACAAACCAAGATTAAAACGAAAGTTTTTTTTGCATGTCACCGCATTGCAGGAATAAAAAAAAAATAGTAAAAATCAATATTTTAAAAAGATATTCATCCAAAAGTGTTTTGGTGTACTATTACTTTAGTTACGCAAATATCCTCCACATTAAAACCATCCACTCATAGGCAAGGGAAAACCTAATTGGCAACCATGCATATAATGAATCTGCACATATGAAATTTAATCTCAGGTAAAGATTCCCACATCCAAGTGAGTATGGTGAAAAGAGGCAACATTTCTCATACTATATTAATTTATTGCGGTGCTCGCCACACATCGGTTTCGTGTGTTTACATTGCTCTGCGTCCGCCAGGCCAAATTCTCAAAACTATTCTAAGGGGTTGCCATATTCCGTAAGGGACCTATGGTCGGGTTTACCACAGAGTATCCCCCCAGTGACTGAGGATAACAGCCCAAGGGAACGACATAGTTTTTAAAATTTTATAAACATTATTTTCTTTCTTCACCCCTTTTTTTTTCTTTTTGAGAATCCGTACTGGTAGAAATACATTAACAATTTGAATATAATATATATACAGAAAAAATAGAACATGTAAATAAGATATATACAAATAAAATACAAAAAAAATTTCCAACTGAAAGTTCTTCTAGAAGGAGAAAAAAATTATGTAACATAAGTGGCTAGTTTTTTTGGAAAATGTACATGTCTTCCTGATTTTGTGGTATATATTGGTTTTTTGTTAGTAGATATTTTATCATCTTTTACACTTTGGCTCACTGAAGGTGGAGTTTCACACACAGTTTCTGAGAGAAGATGTGCGGGTTTGACGCGATCTAGAGAAACTTTAGTTTTTCGACCATTAACGTCAATGGTGATAGTTTTGTCTGTTCTGGACAGAACTTTATGTGTCCAGTATACGGTTGACATAAAGGTGGTTGCACACGATCGATTCTCAAAAAGATATGAGATGATGATTTTAGTGAAGGATGAATGTAGAATCGGTTAGTGCAGTGAGCAGATGTTGCAACAGGATTTAGTTGTTGCATTCTGTGACGTAGATTAGTGATGAAATTATTATCACAGAAAGGAATGTTTGATATATCTATCATGTCACTAGGAAGACGTAGGTTTGTTCCATAAACAATTTCAGCACAAGAAGATTGCAGATCTTCTTTAACTGCTGTTCTAATGCCGAGAAGAATGATGGGGACTATTTCGGACCATCTGTCATTCTCATGGGCTTTAATGGCTGATTTCAAATGTCGATGGAACCGTTCCACTATTCCATTTGAAATTGGATGATATGTTGTAGTTTTGATCTTTTGTGTTCCCAGCATGCGAGTAAATTCAGCATACATTGATGAACGCATCTGGGTTCCTTGATCAGAGGTGATTAGAGATGGGCAACCAAAACGAGAGATCCAAGTGTCAAAAATTGCACGGCAAATGGTTTTTGCTTGCATGTCTGGAATGGGGATTGCTTCTGGCCATCTGGAGAAGCGGTCGATTATCGTAAGAAGATAACGATGACCTTCAGATGGTGGCAAGGGACCTACAATATCCATGTGAATGTGAGTGAATCTAGCGTCAGGAAGAGAGAACGTTCCTAGAGGTGTTTTATTGTGCCTTTGGATTTTCGACTTTTGACACGATTCACAACACCGGACCCATTGCTTTATTTGGCTTTTCATGCCAGGCCACGCGTAGCGAGAGCAGATGAGTTTTGTAGAAGCTACTATCCCTGGATGTGCAAGATTATGAAGATGGTTGAATATTGTTCTTCGAAACGATGCAGGGACGAAAGGACGTGGAACTCCTGTTGAAATATCGCAAAGCAAATAGCAATCTGAGGTTTGGCATGGTTTTAGCTCTAATTTAAGAGATGATTCATTATTCTGCAGAATTTTTGAACTTCTGGATCATTTTTCTGTGCTAATGCAAATTCTTTAAAATTTAAATTTGGAGAATTAGTAATGGAATCAATTTCGATTCTGGAAAGAGCATCAGCAACTATGTTCTCTGAACCTTGCACATGCCGAATGTCGGTAGAATATTGGGAAATTAAATCTAAGTGGCGTAGTTGTCGAGGAGAACATTTATTTGGGTTTTGTTTAAAAGCATAAATTAGGGGCTTTTGGTCAGTGTATATTGTGAAGTTTCTGCCTTCTAACATATGCTTGAATTTTCTTATAGCCGAATAAATTGAAAATAGTTCCCTGTCATAAGTCGACCACTTTTGCTGACTTTTGTTAAGTTTCATGGAGAAAAAGGCTATTGGTTCCCATTTCCCTAGTGATAATTGGGATAAAGTGCCTCCAATAGCAATATCTGAAGCGTCTACCCATAGGCTCAATTGAGCCCCTGAAATAGGATGTCTTAAAAGGGTAGCTTCTGCCATAGCGTTTTTCGCTGCAAGAAAAGCTTGTTCTGCGTTTTCATTCCATTTTAATGGTTCGGATGATTTGCGAACACTAGAATGAGATTTCTTTTGATTTGTATGTCCTTCTAGAAACTGAACAATGGGAGCAAGTATATATGCGGCTTTTGGTATAAAGCATCTATAAAAGTTAAACATGCCCAAAAATCTACGCAATTGTGTTAATGTGTTTGGTTTAGGAAAATCTAGAATACATTTTACTTTATCAGGTAGAGGTTTAATTCCATTTTCTGACAGATTAAAGCCTAAAAAGTCTATTGATGATGCACCAAATATGCATTTAGATACATTAATGCATAGACCATATTCATCTAATTTTGAAAATAGGTTTTTTAAATGTTGTTGATGTTCCTGGGGATTTTTAGATGCAATTAAAATGTCATCGACAAAAGCGTAAATTCCAGGTAAGCCACGAGTGACTTCATCTATAAAACGTTGAAACGTTGCGGATGCGTTACACAATCCGAATTGCATTCGTGTACTTTCAAATAAACCAAACGGAGTGCAAATTGCCGTTTTGTGTATATCATCTGGGTGAATAGGAATTTGATGATAGGCTTTTACTAGATCAATTCGACTAAAAACTTTTGAGCCATGTAATTCAGCTGTAAAATCAGCAATACAAGGAATGGGGTATTTATCTTTTAATGTTTGAGAATTTAACGCTCTATAATCGCCAACAGGTCTCCAATCTAAAGTACCTTTCTTAGGAACCATATGAAGTGGGGAAGCGTAGTTACTTTTCGAAGGTCGTAAATGTCCCAGATGCATCATGTTTTGAAATTCTGTTTTGCAATTTTTAGGCGATCTGGTGCCAACCTTCGGGTTTTGCTACCACAGGAGGACCTTTTGTTATTATATGGTGAACAGTGTTATGTTTCACTGGTTGATTTGGATTAGGCAATTTTGTGATAGAGGGAAATTCTTTCAAAAGTTTATGATAAATTGTATCTTTAGAAATAGAAATTTGAACAGAGTGGAGATTAGTATGTTTTAAATGGCCTACTGATTGTAATTTTGTTTTAGTATCTCTAAGACATTTGTGTCTGAGATCTGGCACCAATTCAAAATAATGGAGGAAATCTGCACCAAGAATTGTGTACTTACATCTGCAATCAGAAAAGTCCACATAAAATCTCTTCGTAAATTAAAGTTTAAGGTTAATGTTTTCTGCCCATATACATTAATTGAGGATGAATTCGCGGCAAAAAGGGTTTGTTTGAAGCATTTCTTTTTGATAGGCATTAGCAGGAATTAAAGACACGTCAGAACCGGTGTCGACCAGAAAGGAAATATTTGTTGTCCCGGTCTCGAATGAACAGGCGACGTGATTCCTTGGGCAAAGAATAAGTCGCCATTATTCTTTGCTGGCTTCGTTTCCCTGCCATGTGCATGGTTTAATGCATTTTTCATCTCTACATTTTTTTCCGAAACGCCTGTGAAACCAGCAAATCGAAAAATCACGCTTATTCGGAATGCTTCTTTCACGGGAATTTCTGTTCCGACGGTATGGAGAGCGACCACGAGAGATTGAAAGACGATCAATTCTTTGATTTAATTTTTCAATTTCACGAAACAGTTTAGATTCTAATGATTGCTCTTTTGAAACAGAAAAAGTTTCAATAGGAGATGGCGAGACTTCGAAAATTCTGTCGAAAATTCTGTCCGCAATGTCGGCGGCTTTGTCTAACGTAAGGTCAGAAACAGCAGCTAAAATTGTTTGAACCGAAGACGGCAAACGCTGCAGAAATAACTCCGTCATCAGTTTATCATCAACATTCAAAGATTCTGCGCGCCGTTTCATGTTACGCAGTAGTTCGGAAGGTTTTCGAGAGCCTAATTCTTCCCCCGAAAGAAGTTTCCGAATCTCCTGCTGGGACGATTCCCCTGAACGATTTATGAGTTCGTTTTTTATTTGCGCGTAGGGATCAGTGGCATCTGGGTGCATGAGGACATCGCGAACTAAAGACGCGGTGTCGGGAGGGAGATGAGCTACTAATGTAATTGTACTTAGTTAAAGACTCAGTTATTGGTTTTGGGGTTGCTAAAGCGAATGTACTCTCGCACATAACAAACCACAAGGTGGGATCGGATCTATTATATACTGGTATTTTTACAGCATTTACTTCCGACATTGTGCAAGGTTTTAGAACAAAATTACTAAATAAACAATAAAATAGACATGCATTCAATAATAAAAACGCTATAATAACCAGTAATATTTATTTAATTAGAATTTGGCATTTTCATCGATAGTACACATGATATTTTTTTTTTAAAAA
>BMAO01034371.1:0-81743 GCA_019973975.1 Trichonephila clavata | reverse complement strand
TTAAAATCATGAAATGTTTTAATGCATAATATCACCTTTCATACTGCAATAAGCAAAAGTACGTTTTTTAATTTTTTAATTTCTGAATTTTTTTTGTCAGGGACAAACAGGTAGCACTGAAATGTGTTTTCAAACATAATCTTTTTAGAATTAAGATCAGGTCTTTTAAGGTGGCCGCGGTAGCCAAGTGGTCTAGGTATCGGATCATGGCTAGCGTGTCATGAGTTCGATCCAGTAACACTGTAGACCCAACGTGTAGAAGAGCGATGCACGCTAAACCTGTCGAGAGCTCAAACGTCCTCCCATTGGTGTAGTGCGGTAGTTAGGAGAGAGGGTGGCAGCTCAGGTGTCGTCCGCGTCACTTGACCATGGTTCATAAATTACGCGGACCGTCGCCAAAGGCCCTCGTGTAGCTGAACAGTGCGACGTTAATATTCACTCACTCAGACCTTTTAAGATAATTAGAAATAAAAAATGGATCTACCATCAACAGGGGCGAACCTAGCAGGTGTACCGCACGTGGGTGTTTAAAAATAAGGTGCGGCCGAAGGCCACATGTGATTCAATCAGTCAATCAAGCAAAATATTTTAGGATTTCTCAAAATAAAACTTATAATAACTTTTATAAGATAGATGAGTGTACAACAGCATTGTTAAGTATTAGTCAAAAAATGAAAAATATTCTCTGAGGGACGGCACATTAGGTATTTACTCGCGGGCGGCCGACACCCTAGGATCGGTCCTGACCATCAACATGCTTTTCCTAGTAGTTATTTCGATCAGGATATTTTGGTTTTCCTATTCATTTTCAGTTTTCATTGTCTTCAGTTGGAAAAACAAATGTTTCAAAGAGCTACTAACAAAAAGAAGTTTTTCATATCAGTTAACTATGATGCCTGAATATACAGAGAAAGAAGATAAGATAAGGACTGAATATATCACATTCGAAGAAAATACATTTTGCATTCCACACTTAAGAGGAAGAAACTACTTGTGTATATTTAGAAAAGCGTTCGTGTAGTCGTGGCCGAGTGGTTAAGGCGATGGACTAGAAATCCATTGGGATCTTCCCGCGTAGGTTCGAATCCTACCGACTACGAACGCAAGTGGTTTTTTTTATTACTCTTGCACATTAGATAGAATTCATTTAAAGAAACCGTTATTTTTAGAGATCAGTTGAATAATGACTATAAAATGTTTTAACCTTATAAATTTTATTTTGGTACTTAAAAAAGTATTTTTTTTAAACTTATAATTATTAGAGATTTGTACTAAATTGGTTAATTTATTGATATATAAACGCATTCTTTTTTTTTTATAATTGTTTATCATATCAGTCCCGCTTTTCTTAGAGGAGGAAATATTTCTTTGTTTAAACTAGTTTATGTCTGATGAATTCGTATCAATTTATTACAAAATTAAATATTAGATTTATTTTATTCATGTTTTTCTTCATTTTTCTCATTTTTAAAAAAAATTTTACTTTATAGATTAAAAGATTTGAAGAAATATATTAATCAAGTCTCTTTTTAGAACACGAGGTATAAGATAAAAATAAATTATAGTAAGAAAAACTTAAAACAACAAAAAATTAGATTAAAGTTTTTATCACTAATTTCGTCGCCCATCCGGTAGAGTGGTTAGCGACGCTGACTGCTATGCCATAGGGCCTGGGTTCGAATCCCGGAGAAGGCATGGATGTTTGTAAATATATAGTGCCTTCGCGGCAGGGGGGTACTCTAAATAGCCGTCGAGCCGCAAGTCCTTTCGTGAGGTTGGTGGAAGGGAAGAGAGTGGGAAGCCCCTGACCACTCCCAGGGTGTTCTCCCTCAAAATTGGGGTGGAACCGAGCCAAATCGTACTATCACCTGCATGGTGCTCAAAGCTACGGCTAACAACAAGCGTACAATATAGCCCGATGCCATGATGAATATCATGGGTCATCTGACTACGTCAGACAGATGGCCATTAGAAACAACAACATCACTAATTTCTCGACTTGAATAGATTATCACGGAACTGTTAATGAACATGGGTTTGACGAAAAACTCCTTCAATAAATTTCTCAGAACAAAGCAACGGAAGTCCAGGTATCGTCCTCGTTACTTCCCCTATCTCAACATTACGTAGGCCCATCACTAATAGCCTTATGTTCCTTCAAGGTCCAACACTTATAATCGATCAATAATTCTGAAAATGCACTCTATATTTGGTGAACATGCTCTTGTCAATATATGTCACGATTACTCATTTTTACAATATTATAAAAAAAATGAATACAAAATTTTAGTAGAAACACACACACGTAGTTTTTATACTAATAACTCTAGTTGCTTGTTTTCTTACAAGATATATTTGACATTTATGTATAAGATCAATTTCATAATTTGAGTGTGTCTCTTATTAAATATAATATTAATCTCCTTCATAAATATAAATTTTACTTAAAAATTCTTTAAAAGTTTCCCAGTTTCGGAAGATAAGCATATTTTCAAGAACTAACGACAAAAGTTTTCGAACAGAAAATTTCTTTTTAACTTCGATTACAAGTCCTTTCTAAGCTTAGCGATTTCCCAATTATCGGAAGATGAAAGCTTATTTTTGGAAGTTTATTAATATATATTTTATGTGTTGAGTAAGGTTTCACATCGATTTCTCATACATAAAAACATACATCTCATCTTAACAAGGGGCTAAAATCATACTGGTCACGTGATAAATATAATCACGTATATTCTCCATTGAATTCAAAGTAAACAATAGACTTGTTCTTGTTTTTCAGTAAAATTTACATTCAATTTCGATTTTGATAATGGGATAAAGATGTTCAAATGTTAAGATGGTTCAAAAAGTTTTTTAAAATTTGGAAAAAAAATCTATTGTTATTCTTTTAAACCAAGTACATTTTGCTTACCTAAGAACGTTATTATTGTTCAAAAATATACACTTTTTATAAGAAAATTCCAGTAAAAACCAAAAGTTGGCAACAACGATGAGCATGAACTGATTAACTGGAAACACGTGATTGCATCTATCACGTGACTATGACGTCACATGAATTTATGAACTGATTGGCTGGAAACACAGTATTTGTAGTTGTCATGTGACTATGACGTCACATAAATTTATGAACTGATTGGCTGGAAACACAGTATTTATAGTTTTCATGTGACATTTATGAACTGATTGGCTGGAAACACAGTATTTATAGTAATCATGTGACTATGCCGTCACATGAATTTAGCCCATTGCTCAATTTAACAGAATAGTGATGAAGTTTAAGATGTAATAATAATTAAGTTATTATATATTAGCTAGAAACCTATCTTTGACAGAGTTTATTGTTAAATTGGAACTAAATATGATTTTTATTTAAATAATTGTAAATGAAATAGACATAAATAATGGCTCATAAGATGAACTTAAATACACCTTACATATAAAAAATGCTGTGATTTCCTTATTTCAAATATATATATTCTATTATATTTCTATTATATATATATCTATTATTTCCTTATATATATATATATATATCTTCTCTGTTTACAATTATTTTTGTGATGAGAAGAAATTAATTACACCGTAAAATTCGGCGTATACCTTTGAACCCAAAAAATAGAACTTAAATTTAAGGGTGCGCCTTATACTCCGGGTATAAAAGGATAGCTTCAAAAATAGAAAAAAAAAAGGAGCATAAAAAAAATTAGATTTCTATGTTGATCGGAATACTGTTTATTTAAAAGAAATGACAAACTTAATAAAGGGTTGTTCTAGAAGCAGTAGTGCACACAGGAATTTTTCAAGGGGGAGAGGGGGTCCAGGGGTCGAAAGTCCACTATTCTCCTACCATGCTTCAAAACGCCTCCCAATATATTCTTTTGATTTTGTCGATTTTCGGAAGCAAAAAACAGTAAAAAATTAATTAATTAATAATTAGTATTAATTATTAATAACAAATAATTAAATTTTACTTACTATATATATAGGAATACTTTGAGGGGTCTTGATCAAAGGACCCCCCCCCCTTGTGTGTGCCACTGTCTAGAAGTATACTATATTTTTTTCAAAAGTCTGGGATAATACTTCGAATAAATGCCTTAAAAACATAAGAGCATTGCACACATACATTTCAGGTTCCTTCGTAAAAAAAAGAGGGGGGGGGTTGCGTTATACGGCGAATATACCTAAAAATTAAAAAATGCTGCTTGAAAGTATAGTTGCGCGTTTTATACGCCGTATTTTACGGTACGGTATTAAATTTCGTACCCCAATTTTCACCGAAACTTGATTCAATACTTACTAATAACGTAGATTACTTTCCAGACTTCTTTCACGAGTTCTGAGTTAAGATTACGAGCTTTAATTTCGAACATTCTCGAAAATCGAATGTTCCTTCTGCGCATTTTTCAGCCATTTCCTTCCTATTTTTTTTTCAAAGCCCTCTCGAACCGCAGAGGCATTTATCATAGTTTTTATCTGTCTCCTTAACTGCTTTTTCCTGTTTAATAAAAATTCCATGAGTATTTCTTGGTCCATAAAAATTCATCCTGTTTATTTTATGTTTGAGTGGATGCGCATTACTGCTTACGCGCACGTGGCAGCCGAAAACGACGAAATAGCAATTTAGAGACTTTCATGCTTTTCTTGTAGTAACTCCAAATGTCTTTAATGAAGAGAGACTATAAATCGCCATTTGTAATCTTACTTTTACACCTTAAAGGGCTTTTTTTCAGAATTAATATAAGCTATTTGAACTATACGTATGAGTGATGGAATAGTTGTTTTTGTTTCGGTGTTTCAGTGTTCGAAATATGGTGCAAATAATCATTTCGGAATAGAATAAACTGTTTAATTTAAATTAGGACGTAACAAAAAAGAACACGTATTTACATATAAGAATATTCAATAACTTGTTTGCAATCTAAAATCTAAATCAAAACTGCTTTTTCTATTACGTGTCAAAAACGGATAACAAATCGAATTTTAATAGTCAACTGCAGAATTCTCATATCGAGATTCATTACAAAAAGGAGATGCCAACTTTTGCATTAAAACTTATAATACCAAACGATTAAATATCAGTAAATAAAATAAATAGTAAGAAAAATATTAGAGTTACATAAATTATTAAATCAAAACACGATAATATTATATAATAGAGTATCATTTCTAACTTTTTTGGACATATTTAAAATAATTTTCAGATATTTTGATTTATATTCAAAGTTATCGCTGTTTTCAATTCCTTTTTCCTCACGAGTATAGCTCATATTTTATCCTAATCGAAAGAAATACGATTAAAATAAGTTTCTTTCGTTTGTCGCTTAAGGGATTTGTCCACTTTGACCTATTGCTATGCATAATTAGTTTGTAATGACGTCAATCTGTTACGTCTTTTCCGAGTAGAAAACTAGTTACAAGTTAAGAAATCGAATTTTTATGCAAAATTTCACCATTATCGTGGCAACACTTTCGTTTTGACCTAGATCTTTAATTTAATATTGATTAATTACTCGAAGTAGAATTTGACTTATACCGAAACAAAGACGGTTGTGTTAATCCCATTATTTCACTTGGACAAACCGTCTGGAAAATTAGCAAATTTTTTAAAGTTATTATTCCATGTTTTAGCATCTGGCATTGAAATGTAGTGAGGAATATATTTATTTGTTCTCTGTTTGCGCATTTAGTCGTGAGAATTAAAGTAAAAACATTCTAAATCACTGTTTGAGGAATATAATTACCGTAAAATCCAGTGTATAAAGCGCACTTTTAACACATAAAATAAAATCGAAATTTACGGTGCGTGTTGTACGCCGGATATGAAAATGGGAGCTTTAAAAATAAAAAAAGAGATAAGCATAGAAAAAAATTAGACTTTTACATATATCGAAACATTGCTTACTTAAAAGAAAATACATTCCCAATGAACTTAAAAGGCTATAGTTCTAGAAGTATACTATTTTTTCTAAACCTTAGAACATTACTTCGAATAAATGACTTCAAAAATTAATCTAAAAATGAAAAATTGTAGCTTGAAAGTATAGATACGCGTTAAACACCGGATTTTACGGTAGCTATTTTTTCATTGTATATTAAAATAAAATTGTAGAATTAAAAAGAATGATAGTTAAAATGCTTAATAGTTGAATTTAAACAGAGATGAAGTTTTATTTTTGTGATTTATGCAAATATGCTTAATCGTATAAAAGGTAAAAAAAAAAAAAAAAAATTAATTTAATAATAATTATCATGCAAATATTTTTCGAAAACATTTAGAAATATTTTAATAAAATTAATCAAAGCGTCTTTAAGAGAAACCTAAGGAGCAGTTTATTTTTGGACTATTTCGTACCAAAATGATTTCTTCTTATTTGATGGTAAACAACTGGCGTTTAAAAAGGAGTTATTAAAATCAAATAACAATTTCTATTTCAATTCTCATAATAACAATAAGTTCTCTTGTTGAATAAGTTTACAGATTAAGATAACAGGAACTTTTATAAAATAAACAGATTCCATACTTAAGCAAACATTTTAGTTTCTTTTTTTTAGTTAAAAGATAATGAAATAATCTTTTTTTAAAGGGAAATGTGAGTTAAAAGTTCATTAAGTCATATGACCAATAAATTCACTGTGATTTGTAAATGCCAAAAATGTTTAAGCTTGGGAGTATTGAAGATTTGTGAAGTATTAAAATATTGTTTAATATCGTGAAGTATATATAAATAATCATGAAATCGGTAGAGAAATATCAAACTAATCCTGTTTCAGAGTAGAAAACCATGACTTTTAATATCAGTTTTAAAAAAACTAATTTTAGTTTATTTACTAATTTTTATATAAAGTTTTCTTTTTCCACATGCATAATAATTTGAAATGAATGTGTATTTTCATGCCTTTTAAATATTGTTATTGTATAGGTTTATTTCAAAGGTGTGTTATTAGAAAAACCAGAAACGAAGAAGTTTTTGCCTTCTTGGCTAATTCTTAAAATTTATGTAGGAGTCTGTAACGAAAGTATGTGAGAGGGGACGCAATATATACAAAATACAAAGTTTTTCAAGATTTGACTAAGTTAGCATTAACAATTTATTGATTATTGTGAAACGTAACTTCTTTTTGGAACAAAAAGCGTAACACCTTTTTTCAATTAAATTTTGTTCAAATTATCATTGTAACTTTTTAGTCTAGTGATTCCCAACCTTTGGGACATGGATCAAATGGTACCGGGCCACACAATGAACATTTAAGTTATTTCTATTTTATTTATTGTTGTTTATTTCTCTCGGGTTTGTGGGACTTTCCATGGAAATCACTTTATATTTATTTTTGGTGACACTTTATTTTATTTTTAAGCCAGGTCTGAATACAATTAAATTAAAATTATTATATTAGAGCAATCTAAAATATACATAAACAATCAAAGTTCCTCCCCCTTCTTCAGTAGGCCGCGGTAAAATTAGCAAAAGTTAACAGTTCCGCGGCGATAAAAAGGGTTGAAAGTACTGTGTTAGACTATTCAGATTTTTAAAAAGTTGTTCTCATGTTTTTCTCAATGAATCTACGACCTTCATTCGTAAATGAGTAGATGCCTTAAACTATGGAAACTTCCTAATTGTAGAACATAATATCTATGTCCTGGAATCTTTCAAATTTCCTATTTGTTCCGTGTTTGAATCTCATTTATAATATTGCTTTCAGTTATAGATCGTATTTTAGTTCAAAATAATTCAGTAATTAACCCCTTAATGGTCGCATAATTTTTAAGAAAATGGTCATAAAAGTGCCTATTTTTTGTTCAAGAAAATTATATAAAACTTAATGTATGTTCAATATATGTATTTTTTAAAAAAATTGGGTAAATTTTTAGTTTGAAATACAAAAAATTAGTTTCTTAAGAAAAACCAACATTTGGGGATTATGACTGAATTTTTCGGCAAAGAGAAAAGTCTTAAACATTAAAGGAGAATTTTATTACACTTATGTTTTATATAAAAACACATTAGTAATTTTTCCTTGTGAGATAAATTTCAAAGTATGAGATAAAAAGGCTAACATCACACGTAACAGTACAGATCCATCATCACTGCTCACAGATTCACTAACCGAACTTTAAAAAAAATCAGTTATTTTAGAATCACTCTCAGATCCATTTACATTAAAAGAAGAATCCGATTCACACTTCCTGGCTAACCCCATAATGAATATAATATTAATATATAATAATAATAATATAATAATAATAATATTATAATCAAAAAAAGCAACGCAACCCACGTGTATTCATAAAAGCTAAGGTTACAAAAACATCGCTTATATATGTTTGATGTGTGCTAACACATTAGTTTAAAATAAAATATATAACTATCTCTAAACACGTTACTAATAATCTTCTATTGCCATTTGGTGAGAAATAATTATGATTCCGGGCATAAGAAATAAATAGTTTTAATCTTTTTTGCACGTTTCTTTTGAAAACTCCTACAGAAAAAGAAACTGAACTTTATTAAAACCTATGAAAAGTTTCACAATTCAATTAAAAACGACGGACTTTTTATGGAGATGCACGACTCGGTAAAATACCTCTGAAAGTTTAACGTTTTATATTACAGTAGAACGTCGTTTATCCGAACGTTTATTATCCGGAGCGTCAAATATCCGGACCAGTATTTTTTTTGTCAACTACACGTACTGTATATGAATACGTTTTCCAACAGTGCAATGCTCAACAGTTGTTTCGCGTGAGGCTAAAAATGACGGAAAAACCTAAACTCAGGGATATTTGGGGAAATTCAGAATGGTAAACAACTGCGCGGAATATTAGGTAAGTTTGTTTCCAAGTGAGGGGGTGTTATGCGGGGGTTCTGCGTTAGAGACAGCTATGGAGTGGTACGAACAAAAATCAGAGTGCTGTCCTACTCAACTACTGCTGCTCAAGAGAATCAGAGATCTCGCAGCGAAAAAAATGAAGGTATACAATGGTACAGCGAAAGATAAGTGATTATTTTCCACAATAAAGGTAAAATTGCGGCATTTTGCACCTATTTCGGATTTTTTTTCAAGCATGTTTCCCGCATATGCTGATTTTCAGTATTCGTATAGTGTCCGGTTTCATATACTGCATGGATCGCATTCGGTTTTCGGACAATCGCGAATCCGAACGGTGTCCGGTCCCAATTGATTCGGATAAACGACGTTCTACTGTAATTATATTTATTTTTAGCTTGCTTTCAACAGAGAAATTAGAAATTTAACCCGAATATGATGTGCGGTACCGTTTGGTTCCACATATTAGGGTGGAAAAAATATTTTTCCCCGGACAAATATCAAACGATTTCTCCAATTTGATAGCAAAGGGAGCTTGATGAAAGCGTAATGGAAGTCAGTCAGGGATTTTTCCAATCAGAAATTTCTCAGAGTACATCAGCGGAAAAGAATACGCTTCATTTTTCTATGATAAACATTTTCTCTTTTTTTTATGCAATAAGAAATGAATGCATGATACATTCGATATCTTATGGTGCTAAAGAATTCATTTACAGTGCTTCAGGAATATATAATTATATTAGATAAACATTTATTCCATTTGAATATTATTGATACAATATGGCACCGTGAATTTTTAGCTAACCATTTAAAATACACGAGAAAAAAGGATTTACAGGGCATCAATTATGCTTTTTAAACTTACTAAAAGGAAATTAAATTCGGATAAAAAAAAATTTATTCCGTCCTTCCCGGGTTAATTTCTTGAGAAGAGCAGTTTTATTTTAATATATTGTTCTAAACGCATTTGTAATGATTTTTCTTTATTTTATTTTTATATTAAATCACCTTTCAGCTTTTTCCTCCCAATTTTATTTTTCTTTTTTTGAAAAATCTTTGGAATAAATTATAGTTTTAAAAATTATAAAATACCCTTTTGTAGTTAATCGAACTAAGTTGCAACAATCTTTTAGTCGCCAAATGTGGAAATGGGATCTGAAATTAGTCACCAGATGCGGGAGGGGATCTGAAAATGGGGAATCGTTAATCCTGATCAGGACAATGGAACAAAGTTATTAAATTATTGTATTATCATAGGTCCTAGGCAAGTGAGCAAATTTTCGAATTAATCTAACCTTTTAAAAGGGTAAAAACTGAGTTCAAAGATTCCGTTACATACAAGTGAAGCTTATAAAAGGATAATAAAAAAGACAAAGATTTTTTTCATCATTCTTTTTAAGATTATAGAGTGATTTATGATTAAATTTATTGATGTATTTAAGTGTAGTATGTTATATTATTCAAATATGAAAATATAGAATGTTGTAGCGCTAATGTCATCGAATATTTCTTGAGTTTTCTCTTAATTTACTGCTTAATTCTCACTTTGAGAATGAATTTGGAAAGATTTATTATACTCTCTCAAAAAAGATTTTATTCATAAAAACGCTTTTTCTTCCTTTGTCTTTGAATACTTCTTTCGGGACAGAAGACAGACCAGTCACTTCAGCGTTCAACTCGAGTTAAACCGTTTTTACCACTATGTCAAAAACAGAATAAAATTTCTTTCATCAAGTTTCAAAGATAAGAGTTACACAACCCTATGTTTCAGATGAAAAAAAAAATTATCTTTCGGTTGAGAATGATGGATCGAATCCTGAAAAGTGGGAAATGTCAGAGTGGACCAAAAGATGCGGTGAAACAACTTTATAAAATAATAAATTTCCAGACATAGTATCCTTTTTTCGTAAAAATCAAGGACAATGTTGATACGAGCTTGGGGACGAAAACTTTCCAAAGAGTTTGATGGCGATAATAAAGAAATAAAATGAATGTCTATTTGATTGTTTGTTTGATTGCAATCGAATCCTAAGCTTCTGTTTTGGCAAGCAGCCAAAACGGAAGCTTAAGCGTGACTCTTGTCTGCCCTGTCTTTAAAGAAAGATCTCGAGATGAAAGCCAACAATACTCCTTTGAAGTCTGCTAAAAAATCAAGTTTCACAAATGCCTAAGTGATTATTTAAAGGCTCTCTTCGCCTATAAATATACTTGTTTGACAAGTCTCAAAATATTTAGTAACATACTTTTTAAATAGATTAAAGTCTATAATAATAATATAATTTCTTGGAATCATAAGACACGTATCCATTCGTCAAAATAAATACTTAAGTCAGTGCTTCTCAAAGTTTCAATATTAGCGGCCCAATATTCAATCATAATTTTCACCGCGCCCCCCTCATACAATAACAATGTATTGAATTCAATGATACTATACTTTGACGCGAAAACTACGATACACCCTTAACCTCTTAAGTGCCACCGGCGTATATAAACGTTTCGCTCAGTCAAAACGTTAATTTCCACGGACGTATATATACGTCTTTCCGAAGTGCGATCTTTCCTCTGCACTGCTATCCATAAAGTTGTTCCGAAGGCTTTAGAATGCAAAAAAAGGACCTTGACAATGTTTGCGAAGGATTTACTTCAAAATTTTTTTTCTTGATTCCTCCCCCCCCCCTCAATACATCACATACCCGCGCCTACGTGGAAAACAATTGGCATTGGGAAGCGAATCGCGTAACTTTTAATCGGCAGTTAAGGGATTCATTATAAACCGTACAAATCACAAAGATAAATATTCATTTTTGGATATAATTTTATATATGACAATCCCATGGGGTCACTGGTAATTGTTAAACTTGTTCTTAACTTAGTATTGTTAAATTAATTATAAGATACATTATGTAGCACTCATTCATTGAAAAGTGTTATTTCAGTGTAAATGTGTATTTTATTTTTTATTACGTCAGAATGTATTTTGTTGGTTTACTTTCAGTAAATTAATAATTTTTTAGTAATCTTTTGTTTTTGACTTTACAACATGCTCGCACCCCCCTCATAGAGTTGTCACGCCCCAAAGTTTGAGAAACGCTGACTTAAGTTATTTATATTATTGCAAATTCAACTTCGGATTTTTTCAAAATATTTATATTAAATCTTATTTTTCATATACTTTTATGCTGAAATCCGATGAAAATATTGTTTATTGCTAAAAACCTCTCTATATCTGTTGGTGAAGAAGATGACCGAATTCGAAGTCTTCTGATTGGCTATAACAGTGATCTCCAACCTTTTCATCGCCACTGTCCGGTCGTCATTTAATAATTTTACTGTGGCCTTCTGGGGGGGGGGATGATTATTTATATTTTATTAATCATGACATCTTGAGCATGCGCGGTATTGGTGCAGTTGTAGGTGACGTCTCTAAGCTTCCGGTTAACTTCTCGTCTATAGAAAGTTACACAAACCCGAGAGAAATGCACCACAGTAAACAAAAAGGGATTCCTTGTTCCTTGGGTGGGACGGCACCATTTGCTCCACAGACCGATACCAATACTGGTCCGCGGCCCGGGGGTTGAGGACCACTGGCCTATAAGGCCTTTGATAGTATCGTAACGACCTCATTGTGTCTTCAGATAATTACAACGCTGATAACCATAAACGTAAGCCACTCACAATAATTGTCTGATTAAAAAAATTCTAGTTTGACAGAAATAAAGGCTTGGAATTTGACACAAGGAAATTTGCATGAAAACTTTTAAGATGATGGTATTATGTTTTAAGGTACTTCGATTTTTTTCATGGTCAAAATGGTGTATTTTTCTGAAATATTAAAATTTTTCTGCCCTTATTTGGGGCATGAAATATTCAGATTGAAACACTAATAATGAGTGCTGTTTTAAAGTAAATGCTCAGAATTTGTCTTTCAAAAACGTTATTCAACTTTAAAACTTGCATACATAACTGCATCATTTGAAATTTAACGCAGAGTTCTCAGAGTGGAAACATGTCTCTGTAATGATGTTCCCTTTGAAATAAGACATTGAACATTTGGGATTTTCTCATGCTCACTTTAAGCAAACAATCTTAAAGTGAGAACAGGCAGAATTCCATATGTTTTATTTATCGAATTGAATGCATTCTGAAGCAGAAATGAAAATTCTTGCTTAATAGTTGTGTCTCCTCGAGTAAGGGTATATTTTAACAAAAATACTACATATTTTTACCAATCTAACACTTATAATTCATTGATTTAAGTTACTTGGAAATATAGAATTGAATTGTACAGAAATATTTCTTTTATATTTTTAAAGAACTTTAAGAACTGTGAACTTTAAGATTTGTAAATTGAAGATTTTGAATTTATTACTCGTTACAAATTTATATGGATTCTATATTTGCTGAGTTTGAATTTGTTACTTATTACCTTTGCTGCATGGATTTTGCTGATTTGCTTTCATTTATGTGACGCTTTTGAAGATTCTTTAAATCTGCTAATTTCTTTGACAAAATTTTTCTTAATATAAATCCATTACACAAGAAAAATGGAGTTCACTATAAAGAACACCAAAGAAAAAAGAAAAAAATAAATAGCATTTTTAAAAACATTTCGATTTTGAGTATTTTTTAAATTTACTATAGACGCTTCAAAAAAAAATGATTCCATTTTTAATTTTACTAGAAAAAGCTTCATTGATATATATAAAGTTAGCTTAAACTTGTTTTCAAAATGGGAAATTTGACCGCAATCATATTCTAAAGGTGCATAAATCTCATAAAATTTGAAAATGTTTAATAACTCTACAATTTAGGAATGGGTTTCAACTTTGTATGTTTGAATTGTAGAATTTGAAATAAATATTATATATTACAAATAATAGGAATATCTGAGTAGAATTAAGTAATTGATTAAAATCAGTTTTCTTCCAAACTATATTTAAGTTAATTATGATATTATTATATATAATATCAGATAATATTTCTATCTGACTCTATAAACCGTAAGTAAAGCACAAAATAGTATTTTCGAAACGGGGAATAATTATATTCACTTTAGAAATTAATTCTAATTTTTTTTCTTCTTTCCCGTTTCCTAGAATACAAACAGAGCTTTATTCACTTCCCGTGAAAAGAAAGAAATTCGTAAATTGAATCATGCCTCTTTATAAAGAATGTAACGTAAATATCTCAAAATGAGTTTCCTGGATTTATATATTAAATCCATTGTATAAATTAGTTAACATTGTATAAATTAATTAACTTTGTTGAATTTCCGAATTTATGTTAAACAAAGTTGATTTCATTATTAATTTTGCCTTTTTAAATATGCTCAATTATGCTACAAGACTCAGTTCTAAGAACAATATTTTCATTTTTCGTCGGAGGATAATTATACTGTTACTGTAAATATCTAAATTTCTGTAAATAAATTTACAAACCAACTAAGCAGTTTTTTGTAAACAGTTTCTTACTGAACAGTTCTTTAAATAAAAATTTACGTGTTCGAATTGTTATGGTATTCAACTACGTTTGGACCAGAGATTTTACAAAAGCGTACAAGCTAATATTTTTTTAATATTTAGTGTCACTTAGATTAGTATACACGTATAAAATAGTTTTAAAAACGGGTATAATGGTTTTATTACGATGAAAAATTATTTAAAAGGAATTTTTCGGCAAAAAATTAACTTAGAATTACCTATTTTAAAAACATTATCCTTTTTTTAAAAAATGCTTCTATAATAACAATATTTTGTTTATATATAGCTAAGATTTCTCCAGAGAGCCTGAACTAGGAATTTAAAAAAAAATTCACATTATTTTCAGAGTTACTATCAATTGAAATAATTATCGGTGTTTTTTTTGTTAAAATTTCTCCACTCTGATGCATCAAAATATGGAAAAAAATCCGCTTCCACATTAAATATATCAAAAACCTTAGTTCAGACTCTGTACAGAGGTATGAGCTATATACAGGCAAAATATTATTGTTATAGATACATTTTCCATAAAAGGAAAATATTCTGAAAATATGTAATTCTATATTCATTTTTCGCCAAAATATTGCATTTAAATAATTTTTTATTGAAATAATATTTTTCTAGGAATTTTATACGTGTATTCTAATCTAAGTGAATCTAAATATTAAAAAAAATATTCGTTTGTACGCTTTTGAAAAACACCGTTACGAACGTAGTCGATACCTTAAATATTTAAAAAAGCTGCAAATCATTTTAGAGTTTTTGTCAATAGCTGTTGCTTAACATATTTAAGCAAAAAATTATTTGTTATTAATGCATTGCAAACTCATCGATATGAAATAACGTGTCATCAAAACAAACTTTATATTATTTTGGTGACAGAGGAATATACGGAAAGTATATTTTAACTCTTTATAATGCCATGGGATGTATACTTCCTGCCAACTTCATTAATTTTTAAATGTCGGTTAGTTATTAAAAGCTATTTTTTCACCTGATTCGTGTTGCTAGCAAACAACTGATTTCTAGATTTTTAAATCGTTAATACAAAGAACGACTTGTAACTTTCTTGAGCAGCAAGAAAACTGTTCCAGATGATGCATCTGTGGCGTAACGTACACCCCCGCTACCCCTGTATTGGGGGGGGGGGAAGTAGGGTTCTAGGGGGCCCAAAGCCTCATGTTATGGTTTTACAATTCTTTGTAAGATCCGGCGTCGGGTCCTAAATCTAACTTTGCAGGGGGTCCCTAATCTTTTCCGTTATGCCACTGTGAAGTATGATTGACTAAAGTTGGTGACCATAGGTCGACTTTACAAAAAACATATATGGGTTGAGTTTGTGTGCTCTTCTGAAACACATGAGAAGAAAAAAAAATGTTTGTATAGCTTCCAATGTGTGTTTCACGACACGTGGAGTTCTGTTTACCAAATTTTCATAAAAAGTAATAAGTATAAATTTTAAAACTTTTTTTAACACATAATATTTTAGTATTTCCAAATAATACTTAATGAACATCATGTAATGCGACATAAAAAGAAATGCAAAACACAAGAGGCTTATCACTTAAAACAATTTTTCTTTCAAGCAACCCTTTGGAGCGATTTTTGCCCAGTTTCCAGAGCAACGGCTTTGAAAAACTTTTTCCTAGTGAACTGAAAGAATTGCTTGAGATTCAAGCCAATGGAGTTCTTCTGTTTCTTACGTCATAAACAAGATGGTGTTAAAGACAACAGCCTTGGCTTCGTCAAACGCATCAGAAATGGCGTATAATATTTTAAACAGAATGGCCTTCCATTTCTTTTGACGACCGTCAACAAAAGCGCGAGCGAAATAAAAGGAATAATATTCGATGTTCGTTTTCAAAAGCAGAAAAATCAGCGAGAAATTTTTCAATGTAGAGATAGGGCATGGTTAATGTCAGAGAATATCGTTTGTTTACGGCAACCCGTCACCCCAACAGCTGCTCGAAACGGGTGCTCAAAAGAGAACGAATTGTTTTGAGTCATGCGCGTGTGACAAGGCCTTAAGATGTCCCACCTTTCAGTAGCTCCCAGTGAGGGTAAAAAACATACCCCCCCCCAAAAAAAATGGCAATAAAAATCAAATTAATTTTAGGTAATATGCTAAGTAAACTTCTTTTTATACAAACCAGTCTCATCCCGAAAAAATACTTTACATAACATTTCCAGAAAAAATGGCCCGATGGAGAGGATGTATTAAAGTCATTCTTTCTCAGATCGTTGTAGGGAAAAATAAATAAAATTGATGGTTATGGCAAACTGATATATGTACGGTGTGCAATGAAAAAACAAACATGTAATAAAAATTTTTTTGAAAAATTATGGGTATGGAAATTGGTGTTGCAAACGACACTTAATAGCACTATAAATTGGCGAGCAATCATAATTATTCCTTAAGGATTGGCATCATAAAGACAAAACTTATCAGCGCAAATTTGCTGTAGTTAATACAAGGTATCAATAAAGAAAGCAGATAACGTTTTATGCGAATTTTATATCCGTGAAATTTAAGCTGAGAATTCCAAAGCCTTATCTTGCCGGAAGTAAAAAAAAAAGGTATTTTTTCAGTAATTCTTGATGACTACCACAAGATTTTCATTATCTGATTAGGTTACTTTATTAAAGAAATCTTTTAAAAAATGATGAAAAAGCTGCTGCAGCTTTTTGCCAACGATGGTAGATCTTGAGTTCACTTGGGAGAAAATAGTTTAGCGAAGAATTATTTGTAATCTTCCAAATTTAATGGATAACTCGTCTTACGTGTTCTTAATATTAGAAACAACTGCATACGTGCTTTCACGCAAAAACAATCAAATGTACGTTCCCGTGGAACGTTGTGATCAGTTGCGTGATTATCAAAGTTTACATCATTTCTCTCCGTGATCGAAACGATTTGTAATTAGTTTCACAACAAGAGAAAGTTTCAGTATCAATTAATCTGTTAAGTGCCATCGGCGTATATAAACGTCTCGCTCAGTCAAAGCCTTAATTACCCCGGGCGTATATATACGTCTTATTGAAATACGATCTTTTCTGTGCACTGCTATCCATAAAATTATTCCGAAGACTTTGGAATGCAATAACCTTTACACAGTGGATCTTTACAGTGTTTGCGAAGGATTTACTTATTTCAAAGGATTTGCTTATTTATTCCTTTCCTCCCCCCCCCATACATCACATACGCAAGCCTACGTGGGGCGTTGGGGAGCGTACAAATTATCAAGATAAGTGTTTATTTTTGTATATAATTTAACATTTGACAAGCCCATGGGGTTATAGGTAATTATTAATGTTTTTCTTAATTTAGTATTGTTAAATGAACTATAAAATACATTGTGTGTAGTACTGATACATTTATAAGTGTATTATATCAGTGTAAATGTGTATTTTATTTTTTATTATGCCAGAATGTATTTTGTTTGTTTATTTTCAGTAAATTAATAATTTTTCTATATACTCGAGTCCTCGAGGGCCGTGGGGTAGCCTAGTGATCAGAGCATCGGATTCCAGACCTGAGGGCCTGGGTTAGATGCCCGATGCCACTAAATACCACCGAATTTAGACGGAGTACGTGCTCGTTAAAACAGTGGGTCCGAAAGTCTTGTGGGTGGTCGCAGCAGAAACCCCGAGTGCAGGGGGCTGGAGAATATTTCCCTCCCATTCAGTTCCATGCCAAAATTGTGGAGGTGGAGATAGGTGGTGGCGCCATCTATCGTTAAGAAGTCCAACCTGTCTTACAGGAAATGGCAACTTTCATTCCTTACCTGCGGGAAGGACACGACAACAACAACAACTCGAGTCCTCCTAGGGGAGCGCGCCCTACAGTTTGAGAAATGCTGAGTTAAAAGATTAATAGGCTCGAATTAATATTCAAAAATGGTCAACATATAGAAAAAAAACTCTTGTGGATTTACACATGAATGTATTTTTTACAAGCATAACAAGCAAAAATACAAAATCTTAACTTAATTATAATTATTCAAAATAGATTCCTTGTTTTTTTTCTGGATTAACTATTTATAGGAGAAAAATAATTTTAAGAATAGTCTATTTCTTAATTTTATACCAATGATAAGTGAAAATACCCTCTCAATTCTGAAAACATACACTCAGTAAATGTAAATTTTTTATTATGATACAATTTTAATTGCTAATATAGACAAGGGCAGTTTCAATTTTAGCTGTTATATTTTTAAGAAATGCAAAACATGTATCCACAATTCGGGCTAATTCATTCATTCGGAAATAAGAAAGAAAAAGGAAGAAAAAAAGTATATTCATGGTAAAAAAAAGAATGCTAAAATGCATGGAACAACGTGTGAAATGAACTTATAAAGAAGAGTAAATCAACATAATAAAGAAAAAAAATCCCCTCTTTTTTGCTTCTTGATGTAATGTGAATTCAATTAGTAAAGTTACTGAGATTAAATTACGAATAAATCAACTAAAGTAATTCTGATAATTTAACATTGTAGGGAAACTGGCTACTTCTTTTCTTTACGTAATGACATAAATTAAAGCTTATGGATTTCTAAATGGCATCACTAGAATAAAGAATACTTTATTGTTTAGAAAGTTAAATCTCATCAATACTCTTATCTCTATTTTATTATGAAATCTCATTTTTTTCCATAATGAATGTAGTCCTCGAAAAATTCTTACTTTATTCTGGCATATGCGAGTATTAACAAAAAATATGTATCAAGCATAAAATTACGTCATTATAACTTTAACGGAGTATTTTATACCGTTTTTTAAAAATATTCTAGAATACTTAAATATGAATTGGAATGATTTTTACCTAAAAATAGTAGAACAGTGAACACATCTAACTAGGAATATTGCAAAAATAAAGCCTCAAAATATATATTGTGGGAATTTAGTAAATAAATTCCAATACGGTAGTTGATAATTTTGCCTGTTTGAACTCAAACATTAACATTCTAAAGGACATTGGTGCTGAATTAAAAGACGTATTATTGCTACTAATTGCTGTCTTCGTGGTCTAAGAGCTTTCTTAAAGTCAAAATTGATTGAAAAACGTACAAAAATTACGCTATTTAAAGCAATCACAGACCCGAACTTACCTATACATTTAAAACTTTGACTAAATCACATAATGAGCACAGCTAGCCATTTTTGAACGAAAAGTCAAAGATATATAAAAATATATTGTGCTGTCAATGATGTTGGATTGTGGAGACAACGACATAATTTTGAACTGTATAAGCCAGGTTTCTCAAACTGTGGAGCGCTCCCCCTAGAGGGCGTGATAACCCTACGAAGGGGCGCGAGTATATTGGAAAGTCGAAAACAAAAGATTATTTAAAAAATTATTAATTTACTCAAAATAAATATAGAAAATATATCCTGACATAATAAAAAATAAAATACACATTTACACTGATACAATACGCTTATAAATATATCAGTACTGAGCAATGTATTTTATATTTAGTTTAAGATCTTAGTTAAGAATACTAAGTTAAGGACAAGTTTAATAATTGCTAGTGACCCAAGGTCTTGTCACATATACAAAATTATATACAAAAATTAACACTTATCTTGATAATTTGAATGGTTTATAATTTATCCCTTAAATGTCAATTAAAAATTACGCGATTCACTCCCCAATCCCACCGTTTTTTAATATGCAGGCGAGTGCATGTGGTGTATTTCGGGGGGGGGGGGGTAGAATAGGAACAAGTAAGCACACCCTCTGAAATAAGTAAATCTGCCGTAAACCCTGTCAAGACCCTTTTATTGCCCTCCAAAGCCTTCGGAATATTTTCATGGATAGCAGTGCACAGAAAAGGTCGTACTTCGGAAAAATGTATTATACGTCTGGAGTAATTAACGTACTGGCTGAGCGCGAGACGTTTATATAAGCCGGTGGTACTTAAGAGATTAAAGTCGTATTGTAGCTTTAGCATGAAAGTATATTATTTTTGAATTTAATGCATTGTTATTGAATTGGGGGGGGGGGACGTGACGAAAATAATGATTGAATATTGGGGTGAAAATGTTGAAAGTTTGTGAAGCACTGGTATAAGTTATTTATAGAAGCAGGTGTCATTAAATCCATCAATAATTGGCCGTTAAGGTTTGAAGGCCACAACTGCCGTATGTACCTCTCATCTGTGACGTTCAGAACTTTCAATTACTAACCTGTTGGGGGGAACTAGAACAAAGGGTAAGATCAAATTGAGATGAATGGATTATGTGGAAGACGATTTTACAGTTTTAAGAGTGACTAATTGGAGAACTGTTGCTAAGAGGAGGTCAGAATGTACGAGGGTTCTTGAGAAGGCCTTGGCCCATCCAGGGCTGTTGTGTCATTGGAAGACGAATTCCAATACAGTGGGAAACTAGAAAACCTGTATTTTTAAAAAATTAATACAGAATTAATAGTTTAATATTAAATGTAGAATTTTTTCAATGCAATTACTAAACTGACCTTATACTTTTCTTTGTTTGTGCCAAGACAACAGCTGTAAGTTCTCTCTTTCTCTCCCTCAAATATTGAAATCTGTTTTTATCCTTTAAAACACGTTAAAATTATTTCATATGTTTATTAAACAAGTTATTAACACTAATCTGCTTACTACAGAACAACCTACCAACTTAATGGATATCTCAAATGTAAAAATAAAATAAAAAAACCTCTCCATTATTTTCTCTCCTTTTAAATGAAGACCAATAACGCATAGATAAGTATATTTAACTATTTTTCCTTTAAAATTTATTTAGAAAAATTTTACAATTTCCAGAGACAATTTATCATTGGATATATGTCAGGGTTCAAGGAAGCAGTCTTTGAAAACTTATGTGAGATATAAATATTAGTTAGTTTCATTTATATTTTGTGTGCGTAGTATTTTATTTCAGTGCTATTGTACATTTAGTTATTTGAAACATTAATTTTTATGTATTAAAATGAAAATATTCACTGCTTTAAAGAACCTCTTAAAATTATAAATTTTTTTTTGAGAGTGTTATAAAAAAATTCCGTCTGTCTCTTTTCATACATATATATAAAGTCCACATATTAATATATATAACAACTCGACGAGAAGATTCTGACAAGACGATTCATTGTTATGTGGATTTTGTAGTCGTGGTCGAATTGATGAGGAAGCTTGGTAGGTTTTTACATCTTCAAGATATTATTTGTGTAAAAAAACTCACTAACGGACATAGAACACATAGCGCAAATAAGACACACTCTCGTTTACATGATGTTATAAGAAGTAGCTTGAATTTTTGCTAGATTTTCTGCTTTTACACAAAACGCGAACCGGAAGTTCCAAAAATCATGACTTTCGTGAAAAATTCTTCTGATTGGTTGACAAGTATCGAACGATGTACATTATATAATCACTAATCAAAAAACGCCGACCAAATGATTTTGAAGTGTTAACAACGGGGACCATAACAAACTAAACTAAAAAGCTCTCAAGAGAAAATTAACGTGAATTATCACACACACACACACACACACACACACACACACACACACACACACACACACACACACACACACACACACACACACACACACACACACACACACACACAACACACACACACACACACACACACACACACACACACACACACACACACACACACACACACAGACACACACACACACAGACACACACACACACAGACACACACACACACAGACACAAAAAACACAAAAACACACACACACACATGTGTTTGTATCCTAATATTCTACTTTATACTACAAACTGTACTAAAATACGAAAATATGTTCAAATTATTTAAATGTGTGGAAACTATAACTCCGTTATATTTTTCTGGAAATTTCAAATTATTTCTGCATAATTTGATTTTCTTCTTGGCATGTTTTCTAGTTGTAAGTTTTGATATGCAATGAATTGGAGTTAATGTTTCTCCTCTACTTCCTTAGTCTTTTAAATTTTTGCATGATATTAATTCAGCTGAAAAATATTGAAGATTTTCGATATTTACATATTTATTATTACATAAAAAGGAGTAGTGATTTGATAAAACTCTAACTTCTGAAATTTATTTAATAATTGAATGTGTTTCACTCAAAAACATGCAACTCTAGTTCAACATGGAGTATTTCAGCTGATTTACACTATTTTAATATATTAAATAGTTTCATTTTACTAAAAAGAATCTTAAATCTACCTTCTTTTAAATCTCTATTACTAAATATTTGGTTTCTAGCTTTAGAATTAAATATCTCACTTCATTTTAAGTACATATATGTTAATGTCTTTGAAATACTTTTCTATACAGTCTACAGAATAATAGCTGCTATGTTTTATGTAATTTGATTTAACTCTTCAGGGATCCGTTCTCACGCAGGTTTGGTTCAGAAGAAAATTTACTTGAAAAGTAAAACTCCTTTATACGAGTTCTAAATTTATGTTAATTACATGAAGTTGGGAATATTTAAAATACTCGTATATGTTTCTACAACTTAGTAACAAAGTAGTTTTAATGAAAAAATTCGAATTTACATCTTTAATTTGTAATAGAAAAATTGTTTACTACTTATTAGTTCTTCAAAAAGCAAGAAGCTATAGTACTCTACAAAATTTAATTCTACTAAATAATGGTGTGGTGTGTACGAGGCCGAATATTCTTCTGGACATATAACAATCTCTTTGATCGCTTACACAAATATGTTAACCCCTACACAGAGACCAGATGCTCTCTTTCTCATCTTAATCATTATAAAGCAAGTTTAATCTTCTCTTAGGGCATGCATATCGTTCTAAACTCTTTTGGAAAATTTCCAAGTCTCTTGTTTTATACAAACTTCTTATTCCAGTTATTTTTCATTAAAACTTTTTCACAGTTTTTATTACAAGTTAATTATAACTACTTCTGACAGGAATTAATTGGTGTTAAAATCTTCAAAAATACTTTTTTAAATAATTTAATATTTGTTCGACAATATATTGAAGCTATATGAATGCGAACGATTGTTAAACTGAGTAATTTAAATCGTGAGCAGTATTCTTCTTAAGTATTAATTATTTGTCAGAATATTACAAATTTTTTAAAGTTAAATTTTTAAATCTGAAGTACAAATTGTGTGTGTGTGTGTGTAATCGATTGGATGAAATATTTTGATATTTATTACCAGGTTTTCTTGACGTAAAATTTTTATAATGTAACAAATATGAGTTGGGGAAAAACAGCAGAAGACTCGATTTATTAGAACGATTACAATTTTATTGATACACAAGGAAAAACAGATGGTTATAAGAAGACAAATTTTCGTAATACAAAGTCCCAATCGTATACACAAAGAAATATAGCAAATTAATTACAATAGTGCAAAATGCATTTATTACAAATAAGATTTACAACGCTCCGGAAACACTATCAGGAACTCAGACAAATAAAATCTGTCTTGTCGTAATCAAAGTACAAGCAGTTTCTGGCATCTCAAATGCACTCTCTTTTGTTCTCTATTTTGTTTCAAATATCTTTGAAAAAGTCTCACGGAAATTTCTTGTTGGATCGATCCTAGAGCCTTCTCAATGAATCCGTGGTGAAATCGTATTGTTCGCCAAATTTGTAGCCAAGGATGACAAATTCACCAATCTGATAACCTTGGTTACAATTTTTTTTTTGGTTGCCATAATCTTTTTTTTCGACTGGGAACTTTGAATGTATAAAACGCAATTTTCCACAAGAAGAGCGTTGCTGCAGGGAAAAAACATGTGAAAATAAATTTTTTTTCATTAATTGAAATTAATGAATAACATTCAATTAGTTAATCTTTTTATACTATAATTTTCAGAATATATATATGATTATAAAATTTTTTATAATATTGTACTTGTATTCTTCTAAGACCTCCAAATGTAATCTATATTGGACAGCATATTTTATTAAAAACTCATCTAAATCTTTGATGGTTTGATAGTAATATTATACTTAAGCCTGTACCTTTATACATTACATCTCATAGGATATTCCATTCTTTACAATTTTCAACTTTTCTGTAGGTAAAATTTATCAATAAACTCATTATACTTAAACATTTATTTTCCTGTATACTTTAAGAAACTAAATTATAATTGTAATTAAAGATAAACCTTTTTTATTTTAGTTATATTTGAAAGCTTTTTTTAAGTTTGATATTTTTAACTAGAAAAAGGGAGAGATGTTTAGTAAAAAGATTAACAAAATTAATATTGTTATAAGATTTATTCATAAAAAGAAGAGTATTCATTCTTGTGAGAAATAACTTTTTTGGCTTTTAGATTGAGTTATTGAACTGAAAGAGTTTATTAATACCCTTAAAATATGTAAAGCATGACATAATGAAAATAATAATTACTTAAAATATCATCAATGACAAAGTTGTTTCTTTTTAACGCCAAATGTGAAATATTTAATATGCTTGATAGTAAAATCTTTTTCAAAATTATTCATTAATACAGCATATTTCTTAGCTTTTATATTTTATAAGACAGTATTTTTTCTGTTGTTTCTTCACTTTCAGGAAATTTTTTTAATATTATTAATTACACTGATATTATTAATATAAAAATTTTATTAATCTTTTTTTTATAGCATGCATTATATTTTTGCCATAGTATCTTACATTAAGCACATATAGGTAAATAGTATTAAATTTTTTTTTACTAAAGTAATTTTCCAACATAATCTATGTTTTGTGTTTTCGGAATAATCTTAACAATGGATAATGCAATGATTCAATATTTTGAAATCCATGTAAATGAAAATGTCTTAATAATCATGTTTGGGATTCTATCGATGTGTGACTTGCTCGCAGTGGCAAGTCACACATCGCTTACGGGGGAAGGGGGCAAGGACTCTAGAGGCCCAAAGGCACATTTGCAATTCTTTGTAAGATCCAGCTTTGGGCTCAAAACCTCACTTTTCAGGGGGGGACCAACATTCTCTTTTACGCCACTGCTTGCTTTTGCTGCAAGAAAGGCAAAACATAAAGCTGAACTTGGGCATATACACTCAAGAGTCAAAACATTATAACTACCTGTCAATAACGAGTTGGCCCACCTTTGGAGTGCAACACAGCTTCAACCCGCCTTGGCACGGATAACACAAGTCCTTGGTAGATGACCGGAGACAGATTGTACCAGATGTTGCAACGGTCACGCAAATCCGAGATTTTGCGAATTGGTGGTCTTTGAACTCTGAGCTGCCATCCTATTACATCCCAAATGTGTTCTATCGGATTGAGATCCGGTGAGTTAGCTGGCCAGGACATTAACTGGAATTCAGTATCATGTTCCTGGAACCATTCCAACACAATTTTAGCCTTGTGACACGGGGCTTTGTCCTGTTGGAACATTCCATTTCCAGCTGGTAAAACAGAGGCCATGTAAGGGTGCAACTGGTAAGCAATGATGCTTAGATAGCCTGTAGCATTCATGATCTGCTTTACCACAACCACGGGTCCCAGAGACGCCCAAGAGAACTTCCCCAAAGCATAACACCGCCACCACCGGCCTGTATATGACCTACTATACATTGAGGGAGCAACTGTTTGCCTGGAAGTCGACGTATCCTGTCACGGCCATCGGCGTGATGAATGACAAACCGTGATTCATCTGACCAAGCAACTCTCTTCCACTGATCCATGGACCAGTCGCGATGTTCCCGGGCACAGCGGAGGCACAGTTGGCGATGACGCTTGGTCAGCAAAGGCACACGAGTGGGACGTTTGCTGCGTAGCCCCATATCCAACAGTGTTCGCTGAAAAGTGTACTCCGATACCATTCTACTTGAGACTGCATTGTATTGAGCTGTCAGCTGAGCCACTGTCTGGCTCCGGTTTTGCTTCACCATGCGAGACAGTCTCCGAATACCTTTTTCTTTGATAGCGTGTGGACGTCCAACACCATGTCGTCTACTGCTGGTTTCACCGTCATTCATCCACTTTGCATAAGTACTAACAACTGTAGATCGCGAACAGCCCACGAGTGGTGCAGTTTCGGAAATACTTGTTCCGAGAGCCATTACAATCAGCCCTTTATCAAAGTCGCTTAGATCCGCAGCCTTTTTCATCACACACAGAAGTAAGTGAAAGAATGATTTTTCAGACTCTCCAGCAGCAGTTAAATACAACTTCCCCCTGATCATGTGCCTTCCACTTCATCCAGGCGAGTTCATTGCAAAATGTAGGGGTGGTCATAATGTTTTGGCCCTTGAGTGTATATGCTTGATCTCTGTCAAATCTCAGTATGAAGAGAAAAATGTCAACTTCCTTAAGTTAATCTAATAAGAAGCTACAATTCGCTGCGGAGGTAGAAAGAGACATATAAATATTTTGTGTAACAGCCAATCATGGACACGTGTTGAAAACATTTACAAATAAAAAAAAGATCGCATTAGAAACCAACACTGTGAAGGTTTAAAGGAATTGTATGTAAGGCCATGTACAAAGTGCTCGTATCAGTGGTGTAACGGAGATAATTTGGGCCTCACTGCAAAGTCAGGGTTTGGGTCCCCAAATTGGATTTTACAAAGGGTAGGTACTTGACGTTAGTCAGTCTTTGGACCCCCTGGAATCCTGCCCCCCCCGCAATGCAAGGGTTGCGAGGGTGTACTTACCCTACTGGCTCGTACGATTATTTGTAAAAATGTATTTTCATGGTAGACAGTAAGATCTGGAGTTCTGTGGGATGCCTTGAAGTACGACAATAAGTCACAGATGTTGTGTTCTTTTCTTCTGTGTTCACTATTCCACCATTTTATGAAGAAGGGAAAAGATCCAAATGAATCATACAATTGTCCAAAACCCTATGGTCAGTTGTACAAAGATTACGACACCCGAAACAAATCAATATGCTATTGTTGTAGCCAAGAGAAATTGAAGAGAAACTTTCACATGTGTGTTTTCTATTGCTGCAGCTTCCATTGGCGAGATAATACCTGCCCTTACTACAAGCCGAATGCTATACATGAACTGGGATGTCTTAAGACTCTGAGGCACTGGGCCCAGAGAAATCTTGTTTGAGGCCCTGGGCCCCTATGCAAAAAGTAGGCCCTTCCTGAGATCTTTGAAAGTAGACAGTAATGTGTGCATTGTCAAACACTCGTTCAAACGGTAGTTTGAAACCAAAAAATGTGAACAATTCACAATTTCAAAAACCTAGGAACCAACCGGCTCGATAGATGGCTTCATTTCGATTAAAGGAGTCGAATGATTATTTATGGTATTAGACCTAGGCCTAGACAAGGACAACAGTCATCATATATTAATAGTCTTATCAATTTTTCCCAGTTGACATGAAGTTTGAAATTCCCTGTTTATCGGAGAATATGTACGGGGATTATTTTTGACCATTAAAATTATCTGGATCATGATCTTATTAAGAAAAAATCCTGTCCGAAACGAGCCCCCCCCCCGAGGGTGAGACCCTCAGTGGGCCCATGCCTTAAGACGTCCCTGTAGATGAATAGACTGTGTGTCTAGCTACCATATGTTTGTGTTCCTCTATCGTCTAATCCAGAGGGGGTATGATTTAAGTGTTGTCGACAACTTGTGAATTAGACTGTGTGTGATTGGAACAATGCTCTGATCATGGATGAGTCAAGATTTATCTTGGAGCCAGATGATAAGTGTATAAGGGTCAAGAGAGAACAAGGCACTCTCAAGTAACGTCAAAACATCATCAATAATCACGCATTCTTCGGTAGAAGAATCATGACGTAAGTAGGGAGTTTGTATGCACATCTTTTGACGGGGTTCTCTCATGACTTTCCATTATCACAGTAAGTTCTAGAATCCAATGTGAGATTGTATACTGCTGAAGAGGGTTTCGTTTAACCCGGAAAAGCCATGTTAAAACGATTTTGTAGTTTAATTATATACCTGTTATAATTAATTTTTCAATCGATTTAAGGTATTTTAAAACATTTGTTTCAATAAGCTATGGATACGAGTTTCCCAATTTTTGAAATCATTAATTTTCGAGCACTATGCAGGGTGCGGCGAAACTCAAAGTCACGCAGACACGAAGGGAAAGGGGGTGGTGTCATATTAGTTTTGGGAAAAATAAAAACAAAAAATGCCAGTGACCATATCACTAGCATATTTTTGAAAATAAGCAAATTTGAAGTCTCCATCACATTATTAGGTACTGTGAGCACAAGTTTCACAATTTCACAATTATTTTTTCATCAATGGGATATTAGATAGAATTGCTATCAGTTGTAGTCACAAGTCGGTCAAAAAACTTTGCTGATTTAATTAAAATTAACGTAGTTAGTTTGAGTCGGGGATTGAGAAAAGGATGTCACTTAAATTTGATTCTATAAAAAGAAAAATATTGCATACTACCCTATCCAAGTTATTCCAAAAGATGGCTAATTTGGCTAAGATTTCAAAATGATACAACATTTGTACTTCTCTATCCATAACCATCATAGAGAATTTTTTTATTAGCAAAACATCTTCATTTTAAAAACATCCTCCATCATATCATTAGGGATTGTGACAACTTATTCCACAATTTCCCAATCAGTTTTTGACTAATGTGATCTTTTATATCCGTGCTATTAAGTTACAAACAGAGCAAACAAGTTAGCCGGCTTAGCTAAAATTAACGTACTTTGAGAAATAAATGTCACCGAACTTTGATTCTTCCTAAAAAGAAAAATATTACATGCCACCCCAGGCAAGTTATTTCAAAAGATGACCCATTTAAAGAATAGTTCCAAAATGATACAATACTTGCTACTTTCTATCCATAACAAATATTGCCAATTTATACTTACAAAATGTCTTCTTTTAAAAAAGTGTGTAGTTCAAATCAAGCGATAAGTTTAACAATAAAACGAAAAACATTTTTGTAATACCTTAATGAATTAAATCTCTTCACATTTTTCAGAGTCACGAAATAATTATGATTACGGTACTTGCGTATCATCGCAACCTATTGGCGACATATGAAATGAAGCACATGGATGCCAATGCAGCGCGTACGTCACATACGAAATTGGTTTTGCCAACATGGCAAGTTATTAATAGAGTTGGCGATTGTTGCGATAATATGTAAGTACTGTGATTACTTATATTACTAATAAATCAGATTCTTTAAGGTTTCTTAGAAAAATATTTATATGTTCAAATTTAATTTTATAGTCATTCTCATGTGAAAATTAAATGTTGCACTATACATGTTTCATAATCAATAAATTACAGTTTTTTTCCTTCTTATTGCTTAGTTTAGTCGGTTTAGCCTGCTTATTTGCAAATATAAGTATTATTTTAAAAAATATATTTGGGAAATCATTTATAGTTAATCTGAATTTCTCAACAGCAAAGTGAATGCAATTTTTTTTATTTTGGCTGTAGAAATATAAACATTGCTAATTAGAATAAATGATGATGCATATAAATTAAGCTGCGATTTATCACACTGAATAATATCTTAAACTACTTTTTACATTTTTCTCAATGATATTAATGGGCTTACTCTACTTTCACCAGATATTGGTATTATTAATCTATTTCAACTTTTTATCTTGAGCATGGAATATTCTGATTCTCAATTGAAATAATCGTTATGATAAAAAATAATCTTACGCTTCCCTATTTATTTTTTTAAACACTGTTTTGAAAAATAGAAGGAAATTTACATAAATTTCAATATCCATGAACCATTTCTTCATTTTTATCTATTTTCGGGGCAGGAAAAAGACTTCCTTGAATTGATGAAGTTACATTAATATTTCAGGAACAGCTGTGAAAAGTTAATAAGGGTTGAAGCCATTCTGAAGTAGGCCCTAGGTGAAATCAGTAGAATAATTTCCACTCTTATTTTCGTAACTTTTAAAAGTAAATCAATTATGTACTAAAAAGGGGGATGCAAATTTAATTTTTTTAAAAAAGGTTATAATTTTTGAAAAATCGTATTTTTTATAATTTAAAATACATTTTTTTTAAAGAGAGAGAGAGAGAAATTTTGCAATGAATTTTATAGTTTTTCTGAGATAATACAGATTCTAAATAAAGATTGCACAAATTGAACAAAATCAAACATTCTTGCGAATATAAGTTAAAAGTTGTTATTTTATAATACATCTGAATTAAAGATAGTTACATAATATCGTTCACTATTAAATCACAGTAAAAAAACTACAAGAGTTGTGTATAACAGTCTAAGATTCCGGATCATCAGACAGTTGGCTTTGGAAAACAATATACTGTATCCCTCAGACATCTTTAAAGATTTATACTTTAAAAATGACTGGGGTTTACAGTGTATTTATACTGATGGTATCAGAGAAGATGGGGAAATTTCTGGTAGTGGAGTACACATCCTTACTCCTTCCAGTCGTGGACATTAAGATTAAAAATCCAAATTTTTGTTCAGTTCTTAGACTAGAGCCTATTGCTATCAGAAGGGGTTTGCAGTTGGCATGTGAAACCAATGTTCAGTTTCAAGACGATTGAAATCTGACCGACAGCCCTGCTTCTGTACAGCATCTCTCTCATTGGACATCTATAGGGGACCTGGCTAGCCTGGATATCCTTAATGTTCTTGATCGGATTTCTTCCAATCATCGTGTTCATTTTCAGTGGGTCTCATCCCACGTGGGAATTGTTGGTAACGAGAAAGCCGATTTCTTGGCCAGGTCTGCGGCTGAGGAGGGGGTGAGCTCTTCTAGGTCTCTTACGTTCAGCGAATGATCAAGAGGATTTAACTCAATTAACTTGAAAGAACTTCTCCTAGTCATCCTCGGTACTTCGGAAGAAATCCAGGAAGTTCACTCAGGCTTATGCCTAGGAAGTACCAGACTGCTTTCTCGCGCTTTGTGAGTGGCCACATAAAATGGTGTTATTCCGAGTTTGTTTCCCTTCCTCGCATATTGATTTTGTTTGGATAAAAAGGACGAGGTTCTTCTGAACACTCATCTGTTTTTAGAATTCTGAGAAGTTTTTGAATTCAGGGAGATTGGTAGGCAAAGGTGGTAGGTGGAATTAGAAAGAACAACAACAACAACAAATCACAGTTTGAACTGTGTTTATTGCGAAATTGTTGTGAGAGCTTTCTGGAAAAGAATCGGATGGTGGCGAGCTGTCTTTTTTAATTTAGATTCCGATGGAGACATAAGATTGATTGAAAGTGACTACGAAGAATCTGAAGAATATGCAGATGAAATTGATAATATTCCAGTAAATCCTGATGTCACTAGAGATGGCAGAGAAAGGATACCGCATAGTATAATGTTCCTGGCAAATTTGTAACTCGAAACGTTTGGCGACAAAGCAGCGGTCTAACAAGCTTCGCGAAACATAATGTCAACGTCAGTTTTTTATGACATAAAGGGTCATAATAAATGATAATTATATGAAATAATATTAACCCTACTGAACAGTAGTCCTGCAATTATTTAGTTATTACAATTATTTTAGATATTTTATATTGCGGTGTCGAAATGACACCGACGGAGGTTTAAGGATAATCGAAATCTTGCACGTTCTAGTGTTAAAGACTTGTGAACGCAATTTAGAACAGTCGAATGTGTTCTTTGTATAAGTATCATAAGAATCTCATATGGTATTTGTTGCTAACGATTTATAGAAAATAATTATTTATAAAAATTTAGCTAATGAAATGGTTATTTTTTTATTGGTACGAAAGTTTATTTTGTCCTGCACCATAAAAATTATTCTTACATAAAATTAAAGTGACTGACTACTTTCGAAATCTTGATCTTGAAAAACTGTACGAATGAAGTTTTTTTTTATGTTTAGTGTCAGTTGAATTAGAGAGAACAACAAAGACTGAATCTTCCTGCGCATGTCTAATAGCGCACACAATGTTGCCGGAATTATACTGGAAGGAGATGCTCGAAGTAGACGACGCCATGATACAACAAAAGGATGAAGAACCATCGTATCTGTTAGAGACGATTATGAACGAAGTAATTTTAAATGAAGGTCTGTTAATTGTAAATATCTTGTAAATAGTAACGAGAAATTAAAATCAAAGTTAACTGAAGATTAATTACCTTTATTACGACGGCCACCACTTAAATCTACCACATACATATAAAATTGTTTTAAGAATATTATTAGAAGTAAGAAATTATTTAAATGTAATTTTTAGCAAAAAATGAAAAAAGAATGACATATTTTCAAAACGATCTCCTTTCATGAAAAATTCTGCAATAATAATTATTATTTTGCCTATATATATATATAGGTAGGACTTTTATACAGGGGCTGAACTAGGATTTTTGAAAAAAAAACGATCAATTGAAATTTCTCTACTCTGATGTATTAAAAATGTGTGAATAAAACAACTTCTGAATTATATATTTTAAAAATCCTAGTTCAGTCCCCGTATGCATTGTGCAGTAAGCAACAATGTGGTTTAACAGTAACAATGTATTTTTTCGCGAAAAATTTGCATTTGAATAATTTTTTCTTCTAATAATATTATTACAATTTTATATGAATATTTTAATTCAACTTACACTAAATAGCAGACAAAAAGTATTCACTTATACTTTTTTTTTCAAAATCACGGTTCGAACATGTTTCTTTAGAACTATCAATGCAATTGGAAAAATTTGTCTTTATCTAAGTTCGAGTTCTTAAGTTTGTGCTCTTGTAAATCCTTTTTGATGTCTGGAAATGTTGTTGTTTTTAGAATTTTATTAGGTTATGTACTCCATTCGAGATAAGTGGTCATCCAAATGAATGACAGTTGTGATAACCATTTTCAAAGTTAAAGAAAGAAACACAACAAAACCGGGTAAGGATGTAAGTTCCAATTTCTTTCTCTGAACTGATTGCTTTGAAGTGTTTTAGAGTTCTTTTCTTGTGACGTGAGAATGCGGGGTAAACGACCGTTGGCAGTTTCCTCTCAAGAACTTTAATCCCCTTATATATCAGTTGTTGTTCCCCAGTCTTTCCTTTGAAAATGGACCCTGGATCGCCTCCAACAAGTCATAGGACTGCTTTTACTCCAGTGAGAACTGTTACAGTGACGGAAATCGAATCAACCACCAATCCGTGGGGAGCATTCAGGGAGAAATTGAATCGTATCCCCGAGCCTGAAAGCTTCTAAAGGATTTTCCAAATGAGGAAAACGGGAAATACAGAGACTTCAAACAGGTTTAAATCTCTGCTCCATGCAATTAAATAATTTATTAAAGCAATTTGCTCTTAAAACTCTTTTTACCTGAAAGAAATCTTCCTAAAATCTATGCGTTTATAAAACTATTAATTATCCTATTTATTCGAATCTAAGCCGACATCGATTCTAAGCCGCACCCCAAATTCTCGAAATGTGTTTGTAAAAAATGTTGCCGTCGAATCTAAGCCACACTCCCGATCCTCTGCACGTTTTTTGAGAAAAACTAAAGAATTGTGCAAAAGGTTCATCAGTATCCGATATTTAAGAAATTAAAAAAAAAGTTTAAGGAGAAATAATATACGAAGTTAATAATTAATTTATTTTACTAGTACAGTAGAACGTCGTTTATCCGAACGTTTATTATCCGGAGCGTCAAATATCCGGATCAAAGTCTAGATTCGTTTTCGAACAGTGCAATGCTCAATGGTTGTTTCGCGAGAGGACAAAAGTGACGGGAAAACCCAAGGTGAGGGATATTTGGGGAATTTCAGTTGTGTGATTTGGTAAATATCTGCGCGGAATATTAGGTCTGTTTGTTTCCAAGTGAGGGGGTGTATACGTGCTCTTTTGTAGAGTTGTGAAATGCTTTGGCTTCGACTTCAAAACGGAAGCTCAACGTCTTGAACATAAAGACAAAACTTGAAATATTGAACTATCTCGCGAAGGGAGAAAGTGGAGCGTCTCTAGCACAAGTTTTATAATGTTGGAAAGTCAACAATTTCTGACATAAAAAAAAGCTGAGAAACCATTTTAAATTTTGTGTCCATCAAATTCTGATGCGTTTCTGCGTTAGAGATAACTATGGATTGGTACGAACAACTGAGTGCTGTCCTACTCAACTACTGCTGCTCAAGAGAACAGAGACCTTGCGAGTGCCCAGAATGGACGGAAGGCTACATTTTTTCTTATGAAAGGGGTGGAAACTTAATTTCTCCCATCCAATAAATGTTTTGCCTTTGATTCTAAGCCGCAACCGCGCGATATTCTGTAGCATTTACCCTGAAAAAACAGTGCGGCTTAAATTCGAAGAAATACGGTACAAAAAAATTAAAAATAAGTAAAAGATAAGCGAAATAGTGGGATAAAAACTATTGGAATAGTTAATTTCATTATATTTTAAATTATATTTCATGAAGAGTACATACATTCATACAGTGTGATTTAATTACTTTAAAACACATACCGTATATTTACGTATATAAACCGGGAATTTTTGGAATATTTTAAAGTAAGGCTTATTCACGGTTTCGCTAATCTCATTAAAAACGCAGTTTAGAAACAAACGTTATTTTAGAAAAGAACCTTTGCTGTTAGCCATGCACAAGTCATTTAAATCATTATTTTTTGAGTGTTTTGAATGGAGTTTTATACGAAAACAGAGAGAGCGAGAGAGAAAGAAAGTCACATATATACTTCAGAGACAGTGTCACAACCTGAGTTTTCAAACAGTTAGCAAAATTCATATTCACTCATTGGGATGTCTAAGCCTTTAGTTTGAAATTAGCCGTACAGAAATTTCTTTTCCTGTTCTTTTTCCCATTTCCCAACAAAAAAGTGACACAAAAAGTAAAACTAACACAAATGGTGTACACGATAACAATGGACTCAATCCATGTGACGTCATAGTCACATGATAATGATAACCATGTGATTCTAGCCAATCAGTTAAAAAATTCCTGTGACGTCATAATCGCGCGATAAAAGCTATCTTGCGTTTCAGCTAATCGATTCAAGCATTTCGTTGTGTTGCCAACTTTTGCTTTTTGCAGAAACTTTCTCTTAAAAAGTACACATGCATACAAAATGCATTTTATTTAAAAATATATACATAAATTAAGTTTTTTTTTAATTTTTAAAAATGTTTTTGAAGGAAATTTTTTTATAACATTGAAACATCTTTACCTAGTTATGAAATTTGAAATTTTACTTAAGTTTTACAAATATAACAAGTACAATTAGTTCAATGCCTGTTTTGAATTAAATGGAGAAAACGTGACTGTCTTTATCATGTGACTGTCATGAATTGGGCCCATTGAATGGTAAAAATGTGTTATAGATCCAGATATGGGCACTAGGATTAAAACTATCGTCGCGCGCGCGTTGGCGTCTGCGTTTTAATTTGCAGCAATTTGATTGGAGTATATTCCCCTACATTTTACGCGCTTAGCAACATTTTCACCCTCGTGGCAACATGTTTAAAAGTTACAGCGTTTTTAATTCGTTTAAAATTCTGAGTAATAAATTAGAGAGCTTATAATCGAAAATATACAGCATTCATTTAAGATATTGCTAATTTCATTGAAACAATGCTATTTGCAGTTCTGACAAAAAAAAGCAAAAAAACTTTCGTTTATGTATTAATACATTGAGTCTGGAATGTCCAGACAAATATATCCTATTTTTATAAACTATTTTAGAATGAACAATTGAAATTTTTTTATCATATTTTGAAGAAATTCGCTATTGGTTGTTACAGCCATTTTAAGTATTAACTCAGATTTAATTGGCTGTATGAATGTCATAGATTAATTTCGATGTAACTATATGTGTGAAGACATTAACAGTTTAAGCTTACTTGCAGACACCTCAGTTGCTAGTTTCCAGTTTTTTATAAAATTTGGGAAACTTAAAATTTAGATTTTTTTTCGTTAATGAAATTAATGACTTTTTGAAATTCTTTTCAGAATTTTTAGGTGAACCGGAACGAAAACTGGAACAAAAATATTACGGTTTGAAGCCCTGATTTAATATTTATCGGTTGATTCAAAAAATATTGTGACCAATTTCAGAACAACATAAATTTTTATTGAATTAAATTATTTACAGAGATTTTCAATGTGATTTCCTGAAGCAGAATGCACTTTACATAGACAGGTCAAACCAAAAAATACCCCCCCCCCCAAAAAGTCAAAGTTTGACGATTTTTGGGGGTATATTTCCAACTTCCTTTTTGACTACCTTTTGAAGACCTTGAAGTGTTCTTACTTTACGACTATTTAAATGTTTTTTTAAGTATCCCCCCAAAAAAACTAATCGCAAGGAACACAGTCAAAGGATGGTGGTAGCCAATTTTCAGGAGGAAGAAAATTTATTTTTTCTATCTTTCTGCCATTTTATAGTTGATTTTGCTGTATGACTTGATGCAGAATCTTGGTGAAAAACAAACTTTCCTTGAGGATACTTAGGGTATTTGAGGGTACGCATACTTTCTTTGATCATGTGCTTCAAAACTTTATTCTGATTGTATTTAGCATCAACTTTAGACATTGATTTTACAAAAAAGGTTTTGTTAAGGCTTGAGAGGACATTCCCATCCATATAATAATACCTTACGACCAACTTGTCTGTTGCAAAATAGCTACGTTTTTGCCACGTTTTTCACGTGAAATATATTGTATATTCGTTTTTCCAATTGTAAATGACAGATGAAACAATGCTTCATTCGAAGTTACCCATGTTTTGTACCTACCTTTGCGTAACATTAAATACAGAGGTCAAGAGCGTTTTTCTACGGTGTTTGCATACATTGGATGGCAAACTGGTATATTCCCTTTTTTATAACTAATTTTATTTATCTGACGATAAATTATCGATTGCGATATCTATAGCATCTTTTCATCCTTTCATCCATATTTTTCCCTGGAACTTTTGATTGCCAGCCAAATTTTATTTCCTTTCAAAGTTTAGATAGTAATCCATTAGAAAAATATATTTTCTAATTTTTAAATGATTTATTTATAACAGAATTTGAGCAACTATCCTTCAAAAGCGTTAAAACTTCTTTTCGGGATTCAGGATCTAATTTCGGAGATATAATTTACTGCTACTAATAAAAGACTTAAACGTCTCATTTTAAAAATATAACTAGCAGTAAAGTGATTAAAATTTACCATAAGTAGCTATATGTTTTTAAAATTGGTCCCACTAATTTTGAATCAACCTGTACTTCATAAACTGAGGCACTAGATACATGTGGGATTTATGTTGTTTTTATATTTGTTGAAAAAATTTGTCTACTTCTATTTATTCCATTTACAACTTTTTAATGCATATTCTGATTTTGCGTGAATTATAAGAGCTCGTACTTACATATAACACAAGGAGAACATTTGCGAAGTCCAAATATAACTGTTATGAAAATTGCTTTTAACAAAGAGTAATTACGCTCTAAGCAGTTGTAGCTACACGAAAAGGTGGAAGGCGTGCGCCGTGTAGAATAGTTTACACGAAACGAAAAATGAGATATTTTAGAGATGAAGGGTTAACCAATGACGTGTTCTGAAATTTTCTTGGTCACAGTTGTCTGAAAATGCTGAAAATCATTACTTGTGTTTCCAACCAACTTTTATTGGTTGTAGATTGTGCTTTTACAACAAAATAAAGACCTATCACATGCTAAAAAAGAAAGCTGTAAAAGTAAATGAAGAATGTTTTCACAAATAGGAGCTTGAATTTGGTAATTTTTGTCACAGGAAATGTATGTATCAACTGAATTTTAGATGCCAGAATATAAGTATATATGCGTGTAGGGGGCGGGAGGGGGGTAGAAACTTTCATCTTTTAAAGTTTTTTGCTAGTTTCAACGAAATAAAACTGAAATAGTTACATTAAAAAGTTAAATTGTTCGAAACAAATGAGATTTCTCTGACTTCCAGTTTTAGAGACTGGTATAAAAATTAAAGTAACAGAGAGCAAAAGAGGGCATAATTTCCTTTTTAATTCAATATTATTCGAAAATAACGTAGTGCCATGTTAAAGTTAACAATGGCACATGAAACGAATGACGTCACGTGGGCTTCTTACGTCATTATATGTCAAGAGGTTGATAACACACTTATCATTAAATTTATAGTTCTTCGATTTTTATATTTTTAGCAGTTTCTTGCCCAAGAAATTAATGTGTCTTTTATCTACGAAAAAAATATTTTTAAAAAACGTATCCCCTTAATTTTGTAAGCAAACTTCAGATGTAAAAAATAACAAAAATCGTTGTGATTTTTTTAAAAGCTTTCTGTATATATGTATGGGTTCTTATGAGATTTCTTCGATGTCATCGATATTCATAAGGAATTGAGACTAATAATCGAGCTCCATGATTCCCTTGACGTTTGAATGATTTTTTGATAAATTTGAAGGTATTCGAAGTTGACTTCACCTTAACATATCTAACCACAGCTCTATGTTTTTTTTTTATCAGTAAGCTGGTATGAAATAACATTTCAGTGAAAAACTTCAGTTTACTTTTTCTTGGAATACTTATCAATGATTTTTTTAACCTCACGTGAGCTTCTTACAGCAATTTTTCTTATTTCCTGTAATAACTTTCTCTTTTCCTTCAAATATAGTATAATGTTTTGCATTTCTATAGATGTTTACTTCCTAAATTGAAATCTTTTAAACTTTTCTCAAAAAAATACAGAAAAAAGTATAAAACAGAGGAAAAAACTAGAGCTAAGTTGACACGATTTTAACAGATTGAATAAAAACTAATTCTAAAGTCCGCTAAAAAATTAGGAATTCTTAGGTATTAAAAGAAGATTGAAGAAATGAATTATAAGAGTTGGTTATATATAATTCTGGTGAGTAAAAAAGCTTTTTTTTGGTTTTTAATTAATTGTTTTTTGTTATAGGGTTACTTTTTATTATCATTATGTTCGCTAAAAGTTAAATTCTAATGATATATATATATATACAGGGTGTTTCATAAATGATGGGAGTAACTTTAAGGGGTGATAGTACACATCAAGACGAGTAATAGTAAATAGGAAACCAAGTGTCCCAAACGTCTTCCGAAGGAGAAAGGCGCCATCAAAGTTTAGGGTCCTAAATTTCAAATGATGATAAAAAACGGGAAAATGGATCGATTCATTTGCGGTTTTCACTAAAATCATTCTTTAAATTAGTATTTTCATTAAAAAAAGTTTTAAAGACAAAGTTAAAAAAATGCCGTTAGAGGGCGCTCTAGACTTTGGAGTACCGAACAACTACCTTTTACCAGTATTTTTTTTATTTTGTTAAATGTTTACAAAAGCTTAGATTTTAACTTGAATTTTGAGCGCAAAATTGAAACCATCGGGAGCGGTTAAGTGGCGCAAATGCAACCGCGTTTAGGGAGGAAAAATTGAAATGCTCGTATGTAATGATCAAAATAAAAAACGATAAAGCAAACTTTAAGAGGCGATAGTACAACATAAAAACAATCAACTTCGATTAGAAAATGCATGATTTGAATTCAAACGCAAACGTGCTAGAGCATCTTCAAATTTTATCCATGCAAGCGTTTTAGCTGCAAGATTCTGGAAGAAGAACATGAAATTGTGATATGGGGAAGAAGAAGAACGCATATGCAAATTGTTATTAAGATAAAAGCCATTGACCCGAGTGTGCAAGTGTAAATCACGGAACAAACGTAACGAAAGATGTTGCCCTTCACTAATCAAGAAAAGGCTGATATGCACTTCATCTACGGAACTGCAAATGGGAATAGTGCAGAGGCGCGACGATTATACGGAAAAAAGTTTCCCAACAGGCGGTTGCCCAATGATAAAACATTTGTGCGCTTGCACAGACAGTTGTGTGAGACAGGATCCTTTTTTGGTGCACGTTCAAATGCAGGCTGTGCGAAGTCTAACAGAACGGTAGCCGTGGAAGAAAAAATTCTGGATATGGTGACTGATCATCCAAATACAAGCACGCGAGCAGTGGCTAGTCAAATTGAAGTATCACCCTCCACGACATGGCGAGTACTAAAGGATGAAAGTATGCATCCTTTTCATGTCCAACGAGTCCAGGAACTGACTGAAAGGGATTTTCCTCGTCGAATGGATTTTGCTCGCTGGTATCTGCAGAAGCACACCCTAAATCCTGATTTTGGTGCAAATGTGCTTTTTACAGATGAATGTACATTTACACGTGACGGTACATTTAACACCCACAATTCCCACCAATGGGCAGATGTAAATCCACATGCGTCTTCTACACATGCATATCAGCGACGATTTTCCATAAATGTTTGGGCAGGAATAATTGGTGACCATCTACTTGGACCTTATCTTCTGCCAGAACGCCTGGATGGAAAAAAATATCTTACCTTTCTGCAACAGGTGCTGCCGGAAATGATAACAGATGTTCCCCCTCGTATCCGGCGAGTAATGTGGTTCCAGCAGGATGGAGCACCAGCTCATTTTGCGCCAGAGGTGCGAAATTATCTAAACGCAACCTTTCCAAATCAATGGATTGGGCGAAGTGGTCCTGTCCCTTGGCCAGCGCGATCGCCCGATCTTTCATGCCTGGATTTCTTTTTGTGGGGACACTTGAAGAGTCTTATGTATGAGACTCCTATCGAAACTGCAGAAGAACTCGTCGCCAGACTTTCGGCAGCTGCAGGAGAGGTGCGCGATACTCCTGGCGTGTTTCAGAGGGTTCGTGAATCCCTTCTTCGCCGTTGTACCGCATGCATCGCCTCTAATGGTCAGTGTTTCGAACAGATATTGTAATCATTTCTAATTAAACTTTTTTTTATAACGTAAATGTTCTTTGTTTCCTTTTTGTCTCTTAAAACGAAATCTGTTTCAGCGCCCTCTATCACCTTCGGGTTAAAATTACGAGTATGATTTCTTTGATGAATGTTACTTGTTTTGGTGTTGTACTATCGCCTCTTAAAGTTTGCTTTATCGTTTTTTATTTTGATCATTACATACGAGCATTTCAATTTTTCCTCCCTAAACGCGGTTACATTTGCGCCACTTAACCGCTCCCGATGGTTTAAATTTTGCGCTCAAAATTCAAGTTAAAATCTAAGCTTTTGTAAACATTTAACAAAATAAAAAAAATACTGGTAAAAGGTAGTTGTTCGGTACTCCAAAGTCTAGAGCGCCCTCTAACGGCATTTTTTTAACTTTGTCTTTAAAACTTTTTTTAATGAAAATACTAATTTAAAGAATGATTTTAGTGAAAACCGCAAATGAATCGATCCATTTTCCCGTTTTTTATCATCATTTGAAATTTAGGACCCTAAACTTTGATGGCGCCTTTCTCCTTCGGAAGACGTTTGGGACACTTGGTTTCCTATTTACTATTACTCGGCTTGATGTGTACTATCACCCCTTCAAGTTACTCCCATCATTTATGAAACACCCTGTATATAAATATAAAATAGCTTTATATTCTGTGTTTTTTCTATTAAAAACCAGAGGACAGCATAATTACTATCATTTAATAATTAATAACTTAAATAATGTGATATGCAAATCATAATCAATAATGTAATACTATATATAAATTTTGATATTTAATGTAAGAAAATTTAGTTTTTAGTATTTTGAATGTTCACTGGAAATAAAAGTTGTAGTAGTTGTGTTTATATATCCCCCCTTTTCCATTTTTTTCCTGATGATGGGTTTAAAAAAATAACTTCACGAATTTAATGGGTATTATTTAATAAATCTAAACACACACGCGCAACATATATTTAAATTTTTTTACGAAAAGCAAATCGCATAAGCAATTCTAAAAACAGCAGTTTCAATATAATTTTTATGTTTAACAATGGATCGGAATCATGTTTGTTGAATGCATTATTTGTCATTTGTTTTTTAAATTTAATTATGTACATTCTCCAGTATTAGAGATGCAGAATTTCGCTTTTTGAGTTAAAAGTACTTACAATAAGTGTGAGTGAAATTCTCCCAGAGGAAAAAAACAACATTAATAATCTCTTTAACATAATGCTTCCTTCATAAAAACTAATTTAGTAAATTTAGTTATTGTAATAAAAAAGAAACATCAAGCATTATTAAATTTGTCCTTTTCTCTCAACGAATATTTTATGACGTGATAAAGATGAAAATGGCTTTTCGTGTAAATAAATATAAAAAAAATAATACTCAACGATGCACACATTTTTTGCAAAATAAATTACTGCTTAATTTTCCATGATAAATCTACTAAATAGAAGATCTTAAATGAGATTCTTCTATTCAAAAAATGAATTACTTTGAAGCAAACGATTTTATTTCTTTCAATAATTCTAAAATTAGAATAAAAACAAAAATACTTCGGATTCCGGCTCAAAATGTAATTCAGTTTTTTGCCGAATGTTAAGAACACAAAAATAAATTAGATTGCCTCAAAATAATCTTTTCTTTTGAACTTCTACCTTTATTTGTTCAGTGATTTGTGATATTTGGATAGAGCCAGAACAATAAGCAAGCGGATTTGAAATCTGCTTGAATAGAAAATCGTAATTAAATATCGTATCATATAAATCGTAAATAGGCTTTTCTACAATCGTGAAATTTTTTGTGTAAAAAGAATGGAGAGATAATATGTGTATAATATTAATTTACACATTAATATTAATATGTGTATAATATTTATTTCAATTTCGAACGATGGTATAAATGAGACAGATAGTTCTGTAGTTGTTTTTAAAACTTTTGAATAAATAATTCTTCTGGAACATCAATTTTTTTTCAAGCGTAGAAAGTTCTATATACCTGAATATTTTAATTACATTGACTGTGAAAAAGCAGACAACTAAGCAAATTGTGCATGAGACAAGAATTTATTTTTATAAGTAAAAAAACATTTCAACAAAAAATTATGAATGTATAAATTTGTTCTGAGAAGAAAATAATTTCTTACAGGAGTTACAGAATTCAAATTAGTTTTTTATCTTGAAAATTTTTCTTCCTCTTTATTTCCTAAGAAATCAAATAAATAACTTTACATAAAATTAAAAATTTTGCAAAATAATTTTCTTTTACAAAATTTTACATTTTTATTAGATATTAAGTAGTCCAATCCATATATTTATTAGTAAAATACTATAAAACCAATCTGTATTTCTTCATTAATAACACAAATAAATTTCTAATCTTAAATTCAGTTTAAAATAATTGCTATTATATAAGTTAATTATTTTCTTCCAACTGAAACAGGAGAAAGTGCTTTCTGAAGTATTTCTATACGAAATACATAATCTAATAAGTTTCTCTCGCAAACCAAGACTCATCTGCAGAATGACGTATGATAAAATTTCGAACTTCGTCATAAGCAAAAAGGAAAACTCCGAATGGTATTCCAGGAAGCCACCATATAAATCTGGAAAAGAGAAACTAGTGTTGATTGTGAGATTAAGTCAATAGTAAGTAGTTTTTATTACGTTACTAATATTTACGAAAAACGTTACATGATGCTATAGTACAAATACGAGGGATGATCAGAAAGAAAAAAAAGATTACAAGCCGCAGCATTTGAAAACTACATATTGTGGAGAAATTTTATTTCCCTAGAGTGGAGGCAAATGACGCTACTTGTCATATAGCTGGTTTGCGGGTAGGTAGGGAATGTTTCCAGACGGTTTAGGACGAGTGAGTGGCAGAAGCTTAGAAAATTGGTCTCTTTTGGAAGTGCGAGACGTGATTCGATTTTTATGGGCAAATAACTTGTCCGCATCTAAGAGAGCAGAGCAGAATGAGTAGGCAACATGTAGCGATATGGTGTCACTCTTTTCAATCAAGCAGACAGGATGTCGAAAACCGCAATATGGCAGGGAGCGGCCGGCCAAGTTCTTCAACGGCAGAAAAAACTTGGCATGAATTAAAGAAATGATTCAAAATGATCGACGGTTACTCTGCGTGAAATCTCGTCAGAGCTGGGACTAAGCTATGGTAGCGTGCATCATATCGTATCAGATGTGCTGCGATATTCCAAGACAGATCTGTGAAAACATCATCCGAGACCTGGTTTAATGTGAATAAGGACCTGATTTATAACAAAAGGTTTGAACGAGTTGGTTCTGCGTTCTGATAAATACCCAAATAGACTTGGTGATTATGTCGAAATATGATAAGCACGTATGTCTCTTAATTCACTTTTGGATTTTCTGTCTATTGCTAATAAATATTTCTTTATTCGACTTGTAAACTTTTTTTTTTGATCAACTCGCGTAGTTTGTCGGGCCGTTGTATTATTTCGTGTAAACTGATATTTCGTCTTAAGCATTAAAATTAAAATGTAGTGATCTCAAGCTTGAACTTCCAATGATATACGAAATTTCCACATATTTCTTATACCTTAGGAAATTTATTCCACAAAAATTTGTTATTCCACTCAAAATTGAGTTTCGATATAATTTATGAAATCTGGTTCATAATTTATTGATACGACAGTTATTTTTTTATTTCGCATGACATTTTTATCTTTACTTATAAAATTCCATCACCGTGAATGTTTCATGCGTTACAAAACATGACGATACAGCTTAATTTCAAATTCAGTTTAGAGGGTTGCATCCCCAATGGAGTAAGTGATGACAGTAAAAATTTTTTATGTGCATAATATAGCAATGGCAGTCAGTTGAGTTAAAATTCAACGTATTCACTCTCCAGATAAACTCTAACATCTACCTTTCTGTCTATAAAACCGTTTTTTTTTGTCGAAATGATAAAAGCTGATTCATTGCATGACGGTTTATTATAAACTCTAGGATGATCTTTAGGGCTGTATAAAAATACAGACTATACTCTTAAGAGCAGTCAGTAGGCTAAACATTTTCTGATTATCGATTTTGAGTTTTTGATATTTCTGAATTCTCCAATTCACGGCCTTTCTGGGGATATAACATATATGCCATTTTTTAAACTAGAAGTATGTGTTAAAATTATTTTTAAAAAATCATCAACTGACATGCCACGCCCTCCTTTGACAGATATTTGCCCTTTAAATATCCTCAAACAATTGCAAAACCTCTTTTTATTTATTCATACGCAGTTAACTTTACATAACAGTATAACTGCAAGTTTAACTGTTTAGTTTTGAAGCCGAATTTGTTGTTAATCTTGGTTTTAATTTTGAATTTCATACATAGTTCTATACTTTTCTTCATATGGATTTTTTTTCATAATTGGCTTTAAAATTTGTGATACATCGTCATGTTTAACTGTTTTTGCACGTACATGCAAAACCTCGCATCATCATCTATATGTATAAAAATGCATGCTTGCATATATGATCTCACTTCACTCCAACACCGTTCAACCGATCGCTATGAAAATTAGCCTCAATACATGTATTTTTTTGTGGAAAAGGGTTTTATGCTATCCTTTTTGCTGCAGCTCCCCACCAAGTAGCGCTACAGTATATCCTGCACCGTTCAATTCATCGCCAGGTTGCCAACTTTGTCGCCAAAAATGATGCCAATTTGGTTCTATCACCAACATTTCGCTATGTTTCCATTGAATTGCCATTGTAATGTAAGGAACGACATTACTTGCGATTATTACAAATTTAATATAAAATAAATACAACAGAAAGTAATATTAACATATTACACATCCAGATATGAATTATTTTCACTATTTTAAGCATTAATTACACAAAATTTGTAACAATGGGTTACTTTCCTGAGCAGTCATCAGCTTAGGAAGGTGTTTTCAAAAATTGACCCACAAGAGAATTACGGGGTTTTTCAATTCACTCGTACGAAGAACGTGTACACCAGCTAGTAAATGTATATTTGTTCAAACTGTGGTTATGTTTAAATGAACTTATTGCAGCACCACATTTTTTATTTTTAGATATATATTTCTATATAAATATATATATATTACTTTAAATTTGCTATTTCCTTTTGGGGGGGGGGGTTCAAAATGCTATCAATGTGGAAAGTATAATGGAATATTTTAGTTTATATATGAATGCATTCAATAGTCCATAATATCCCAATAAAAATTATTAAAATAGAATTATCCAAATTAAAAATGCTGCTCTGTTTTATTTTCAAAGAGGGTTATGCACTCAAAAGAACTCATTCTGATTTTGGAGGCATCCCAAATTGCTCTAATACTTAAATCCAGCAGTAAATTCGTAGGGTAATCAAAAACAAATTACTATATAAGATATCTGTTCTTATTGAGAAAACAAGCTGCATCACTTATTTTCATATAAGAAGTCATTCGCTTGTAAAAATTGAGCAATTTAAAATTATCTCCTTATACTATTGCAGAATTCGTCGAGTTCATTGACTTTTTTCCCTTCTGTTGGATGGAAGCCATTGAAAAAGGATTACTCTTTCATTTTTCTTATTTTTTTTCAAAAGAAGAGACATTTTCAGAGCACACAATGCTATGTATTTCTTAACTATTAGAAGCACTTTCATCAGCCATAATTCGTTACACGTTGGAGATGTATTGCCTTGTAGATGGATGAAAAGTCTTTTTGATGTTAATTTTTCAGAATTAAAATGTGTTTTTCTGATTTTTATCTGGAATATTATCTGAGGATAAAGAAACATACGTACAACAGCTTATTTAAAATACGATAAGTTATTCTCTTCAAATTTAAGCAAGTAATTGACTTCAATTTGCATAATTAGATTCATTAAAAAGGTATCATTGGTAAAGTAACAATTGTTACTTATAATTAAGGCATCCCATGTCAGCAATTGATGTGATACTGATAAGCACAATTTTTAATTAAAAGAAGCTGTATATATGAGCCGACAGGAAGATAATTTTTTCTTATTTTCCAAACTGAAAGTATTTCATTGAATCCCCATATATATTCTAACAACTGTTTTTACAATCTAATAATATAAACGTAAAAGTTATTGACAAATAATATATAAGAAGTTATAACTGGTATTAACTAAACACCTTATAAAATATTGAAATTGAGCAATAAATAAAAGACGAAGATTTAAATTTTATTGAAAGCTATCAAGTGTATTGTCGAACATCAGTAACATGTTGTTATTGTTACTTATGTCACCTGATAGTGACAGTAATATCAGATCAAGGTCAACAAAATTCATCGCGACTAGGGGCTAGATTTTTACGCCTGTCATTACCCTTAGATTTAAGCACTTTGCAGGTGACAATACGATTTTGCTCGGTTCCACCCCAATTTTGAGGGAGAACACCCTGGGGGTAGTCAGGGGCCTCCTACCTCTCTTCTCCTTCCATTAACCTCAGAAGAGGACTTGCAGCTCGACGGCTATTTAGAGTACCCCCCATGCCGTGAAGGCACTATACATTTACAAACATCCATGCTATCTCCCGGATTCGAAACCAGGCCCTACGGCACCTCAGTTAGCGTTACTAACCACTATACCGGAAGGGCGATTCACTAAAATGTAATAGTATGAAGTATAAAATGTATCGAAATACAGTGGCGTAACGTACACCCCACATTGCGGGGGGGATTATTGGGGGCCCAAAACCTGACTTTGAAGGGGGGGGGGTCCTAATGTTCTCCGTTACGCCACTGCCGAAATCATAATTTTTTATACAAGTTATGTAAGATACTTGTATGAAATAATTAAAACTATGAGCAGAAGATTTACAAAACATCGAAAACTAAGGATGGTTGTGCAACTGTTTTTGAAAACAATAACTGTGGCTATGCCATTGTCTCATGCTGCTTAAATTCATTTGCTCCGAACTTACATGATTAGTATAGAAGTGAAATGCATGATCAGCAGTATCACTTTGATTGTATGGGTGAATAACACAACACGATCATCACTTTGAAGATTCTCTATTAAGCAATTAGAGCACTGTGCGGAATTTTATATGCCATTGAAGCTAATAAGATTTATGATTAACAACTGGAAAGCATCCGCAGCAATGGACATCTTGCTAAAATTCCCCACAGCCACAGAGAGCATTGAATATTACAAATGTTAATACAGAATATTTTGAATCATATTCTAATACTCAAGAATTTGGAGGAAACAATAGCATCCACAGTATTTGTGATCCTCTAATGTCTATCACGTGAAGAGTTTTTTGTAGTGGTCCACGTTTACAAATTCAACTTTTTTTTGGACCTAACTACTATTTCATATTTATGCTACCTTTAAAGTGTATAATTTAGTTATTTCATAGAATAACTAGGCATTTCTTGAAATAACTAGACAAATCAGTTAAAGTAGATAAAAAATTTTATACTTTACCTAGTTATTCTATGAAATAACTAGGTATTCCATGAAATTACTAAGGATAGACTGTTAAAGTGAAAAATAAACAATTTCAAAGATATTTTATAAATTAATTGATCATAAATAGCTAAAGTCTATCGAAAAATATATTTTATTCCTTTTGCAGATGAATGATTAATAAATAATAAGGAAAAGCAGATGTATGCTTTATTAATGTCATGTTGCTAAAACATTAGTTAAACAGAAAGGGGAGAAAAGAATATATTGTAAAAATATATTATATTTAAATATTATCAACAAAAATACATGCTGGGAAGAAAAACTGTTGCTTCTTAAAAACAGTGTATAAACATTTTAAAACAAAAATGTAAAAGAATATTAATTGAAATTTTATGAGATACCTTTATTTTACTTTTCATTATTAGAGCAAGGATTGCTGTGATGACACGTTAGATTGGTCTGTTTATTATGTTTGAAGCAAGCCCACTTTTTACCATTACATATTTTTTTTACGCGGGCACTTTTTAAATCCTTGTCCAGTACCGCTACTTTGAGTTGTTGCAACAGATCGAAGTGATGTGTCAATATTTGGAACTTCTTCATTGGAAATTAATTCTTGCTGACATATACTGAGCTGATATCTGTAGTACAATTGTTTTATTCGGCCTTTTTTAGTTCCTAATCGGAAAAATCTTTCCCAAAGCAGCTAGAACAGGTTCAAAGAACTTTCGAGTGCCGTATTTTATACTTTAATGATCAAGTAATCATTATTCTATAGAACACCTAGTTAAGTGGTAGAATTCAATAATTTTTTATACTTTAACTGACTTGTCTAGTTATTTCATGAAATATCTAATTATTCTATGAAATAACAGATTTCACACTTTAACGGTAACATTCATGTCTCAAAGAGGTTTAAGTTCGTTCAATAAGAGCGTCAATATCATGGAATGTAATCTGAGGGTCTATAAACAGCTATTTTTGTGTCAAACTCATGAAATTATTTGTTTAATTGTTATATTTTTGATGACGTATAGTTCTGTACAACCACATATTTAACGCAAATATTGATTGCTTCTGTAATAGATCCATTGGAAGTCTATAGTACTATTTTTCAATTAAAGAAGATGCTTAATTCTAGAAATTAAGGTTTTTGCCCAATATTCTAGAACTACCATAAAATTAATAAATTGTAGATTATTTTAAAAAATGATTTACAAATAATGCACACTTTAAGGCCGCTGAGGTGTCGTCCGCGTCACTTGACCATGGTTCAAAATTACGCGGACCGTCGCTAAAAGCCCTCGTGTTGCTAATCAGTGAGACGTTAATATTCACTCACTCAAGGCCTCTAGATGTATTTTTCGCTTGCTTCAATACTAATGGCCAACAGGAGCAACTTTATTAGAAGTGTCTCTAAGCCGAACAGTATTTATTTGTTTTTATATTAAAAATAGAGACATTGCAATTCTTTTAAAATGGATAAGTTTCATTAACAAAAAATGAATTATTTCCATTTTATTGTATAAAGCAAATTTGCTTCCTTTATAGAACAGAAATAATTCATTCTCTAAGAATTTCGTGTAAATTGAAATGCGTGTTTTTATCATGCTGCTATAACTCCAACGTTCTTAAAGTGATATAAAAAATGAATATCAATGTTCTTACAAAAAAGTGGGGGAAAAAAAGAGAAAGCATTTCTTTACAAGATAATTGCCGCTTTGTTATGCAGACGCTTTAAACAGAATTATTATTTTTTTATTTAAAGAAACGGCGTACTTTTTTCCTATGCAATTTTTCCCCTTACTTTTTTGCATATTAGTTCATAACACAATTCAAAAACAATTTTTCTTTACAAAAACTAATTCTGTTTGTCTACCATTTTAAAAAGTTTAAATGTACTTAAAATAAGTCATACTCTCTCTTATTAATTCTTTAATTCTCTTTATATTATAATTTTGATAGACCTTTCCTTCTATATTTTTATATTATAGAATACACTTTGAACCAGTAAATCTGCATTTTTATTGCTTCTACTTTTTAAAATTGTACAAGAGACAAAAAATAAGAAGTTTACATTAACATTTTTAATTTTCAGTGAATTGTAAGAAAGGCAATAAGTTTAAATAATTAAGTGCTCTGATTAATTTCAGTAAAAAGCATTAATAATTAAGTGCATTTTCCTTGAAAGAATCTTATTATTGTCTTACATTCATCTCGTTTGAATTTACAAATGATTATTTTTAAAATATAAAACTGTTTTTGTATGGTTGAAATAGAATAATAATTCTAGACAACGCTCACGCAAAGTAAAATTACTCCCTAATTTAAAGGAAGGGGGGAGTAAACATACAGGTCGTTTTTCCTTCACCATTTAATCATTTAAAAGTAGAAATTTTCGCTGTACATAATTTACTACGAATGAACTCTTTTATAAAGACCAAACAATGATGAATATTTCGAGAAGAGTATTCCTCATGCATATTTTACTTTATTTTGAAAAACTTAGGGAAATTGTAGAATTTTTTTCAAAAAAATAATTTTTTTTAAAACTTAACATACGAGGGTGCGTTGGAAAATAAGTTTCCCCTGTCGATAGGGGTCAGAGTTGTGTATGAAAGTCAAAATATAGAACGAGACATTAAAGAAAAGACATGACTTTATTTTTCCACATGAGTACCAAGTATATTGAGACATTTGTCATACCGCTTGATAAGCTTCAAATAGCCTTCCAGGAAAAACTCAGGGTTTTACATACGGAAGAAGCGTTTAACGGCTTTAGGAGAACGACAAAACAGTAGGTAAACGCGCAAGACACCGATACACTATTGGGTAGGGGTCGACCACGATCAAGCAGATAGATTCGGAAAAAGTGGCTTGGGCTTCTCAGATCTAGCGTTATGTTGTTGGATGAAAATGCCAGACCACATTCAGTGAAGGAAATGCAAAAACATGTTGGAACTCTTGGTTGGGATCGTCTGCAACATCCACCGTACAGTCCTGATCTCGCACTAATTGTCTTTCATCTGTTTCTGGCTTTGAAGAAGAATCTCGCCGGAAGACGCTTTAAAAGCAAGGATGAAGTGAAACAAGCCGTTAAACGCTTCTTCCGTATAAAAAACCCTACATTTTCTAAGCGGGCTTTTAGAGCATATCAAGTGGTATGACAAATATCTCAATGTGCTTGGTACTTATGTGGAAAAATAAAGTTATGTCTTATCTTTAATGTTTGATTTTATATTTTGACTTTCATACACAAATCTGACCACAGCCGACAGGGAAAACTTATTTTCCGACTCACCCTCGTACATTGAAACGAAACAGAAAACACCAAAAGTAAAAACCTTCAAAACTGACGATTCTCTCAATGACAAAGTTTGAAAGAAGAATTCTTTTTATTTTATTCTCACTGAAAAGAAACCCGATATTGTCAACTCGTGTAAAAATTAATCCTATTTTTTGAGAAGTGGAATCCTATAGCTCACCGTTTCACTAAAATGCTTTCACTCAATGTTTTTTACACCCCTCCCCTCAAAAAAAGAGACAGTCTTTAGAGGCTAAGGAATGACCATTTCCGCATTTAAAGGCTCAAAAGACCACACAATCAGCTCCAGAAGACAATAAAAAAGAACTTATCCGTTAAAAGATAGTTTTATCGGATTAAATAAAAAGGCAATCTACTAGCACCAGAAGATCTTAGATTACAGTGGTAGCACGCAGAGCTTAAATGGATAGCAAACTCTGGAAAAAAAGAGTGAAGAATCAAAACAAAAGAGAGTCCAACTTGTGTGCTGAGAATATTTTTATAGAACAAAAAAATTGCGAAGGTAGCAGTTGAGACATATCAAGTTTAGGCTAGTTTAATTTAATGCTCTACTTTTTTCAATTCCTACTATTAGCTACACTCTCTCTAAATTTATCTCTTGTTCAAATTTTCAATCATTAATAAAATGCCTTTTAAAGCACTCAATTGGGCTGAAATTTTACATACACGCTCATTTTGGATGACAATACAGTAATTTAATTATTATTAATAAAAATTAATTGGTTAAAACTAATTATTCAAAGAATTACAATTACAGTCACATTGGCATCATTTTTGAAGACTTAGCAACCATTTTGGCGACTTGTGTCAAAACTTGAAAGGGTTTATTCTCACATTTTAAAGCGCACATATGATCTGAAATTTTCTATACGCTATTGCTTTGGGCAACAGTACGATAATTTAATTATAATTAATTAAAAATAATTGACTGAAATTAATTATTGAAAGAATTATAGATACAGCCACGTTGGCTTCATTTTTAGCGACTTGGGTTAAATCTTTAAAATAATTTTTTTCTCACATTTCAAAGCTAAACAGCTGAACTGAAATTTGATATACACGATTTTTTTAACGACAATGCGATACTTTAATGATAATTAAAAACAATTAATTATCTCTTATAATGTGATTCTGTCATATGTATATACATATTTATATTAATTGTAACTATTTAATAAAAAGTAACTAAAATAAAAAAATTTTTGGTTGATCTAAGTGGAATTGACATAAATTTTTTTTTATATCTTACTTGTTTCATCCGTATTTAATATTCCCTCTGATAGGTTTTGCTTAGAGCTAGAAAATTGCTCACATTGTTAGAACATTTTGATACAAAGAGATAAAACTCCATTATTAATACAAGTGTCTCTGGTTGAAATAAGCATATACGTTTACAATTTGAATTATTATTCTTTGAAATCTAAAACATTTAAGATACATATTTTCTTAATAAATTAATGTCCCTAAATTAAGGATAATTCAGAGTCCCACGGAAATCGAACTTTCATATATATATATATATATATATATCACTCGTAAAATGATTACACACATCTTCATCCTCAAGAATCGTATGCAAGTTGCAGTAAACCACCAGATGACACTTATAATGCGTCACAATTAAGAGAGTGAAAGAAGGGGATATAAAAGGAATACAGGCAAAAAAGTTAAATTGTTCGCAAGCGCATCTAAGCCTTTTTGTGCAATAACCGTATATTTATGACACAAAAGACGCATTTGGATGATTTTTCACGTGGTAGAATGATCGGCCGTCTGCAATGTGAGCGTACCCAGCTGGAAGTACCTTAGGAACTTGGAATCACCCAGAGTGTTATCTCCAGGCCTTTGGCAACGATTCCAATATGATGGCAATGTGGGTAGAATTTACAGCACAGGTCGTCTCAGAGTTACAACGCCAAATGAGGGCCACTATTTGGCAGATACTGCCAAAAGAAACAGACGGAGCACAGCATCAGACCTATTTCGTCAGCTCTCTTCAGTCACTGGCAGGAAAGTTTCAAGGCAGGCCGTGTACAGGTGCTTAAGGCAGATCGGTCTCTATGCTCGTAGACCTATCAGATGTGTTCAACTTATTGCAACGTACTATCGCCTGCGGTTAGCTTGGAGTAGAGAGCATGCATTGCGGACACCACAACAGTGAGCTTGTGCGATGTTTTCCGAGTCCAGGTTTAGTTTGCAGTCTGATTTTCGCCGGACTTTCATATGGAGAGCGACAGGTACCCGTCACCACCAAGAGAACATCATTGAACGACACCGTTTCGGTAGTGCAAAATTACTCGTTTTTTTGGAGGGGGGGGGAGTTATTTTGGGTTCCAGAACTGACCTGCATGTTCAAATTGGAGCCATGACAGGCTAGATCTATCGGGACATCATTCTTGAATAAGATGCACGTTTGCTTCGGGGCGCCCTGGATGCAGAATTTGTGTTTATGGATGACAAAGCTCGTTTTCTCACCATGCAAACATTGCAAACTAATGTCTTCAATCGGAGGATATCATCCGTATGGACTGTCCAGCATTCTCACCGGACTTGCATCCAGTAGAGTATGTATGGGACATGCTTGGCTGACGAGTTGCAGCCCATGAACCAACTTCTACGTGTCTACCGGAACTTCGGAGAGCATTTCTTGATGAGTTGTATAATGATCCCCATTTGATCGTTAATTTGATTTTCAGCATGCCTAGGCGATGTACGCACTGTATTGCATCGTATGTGAGACACACTACATATTATCCATCATACTAAGTATGTACTATTGTTTTTTGTAGATAGTTTTTTTTTGTAATTTGCAACAGGGAATTGCAATTACTTAATAAAATCACAATTTTAATTAAGGATATCAAATATACAACATCGTTTTTGCTCTTTACCTTTTGTTTAATAAAAAGGCTTTACAAATCAGGCTTTACAGTCACATTTGTTTTGCTTCTGACTTTCCTTGCTTAACTTGCATTATCCTTAATTTATGGACATGAGTGTAAAATGTAGAGAGCGAAAAATAGGCAATAAACTTTATAGTGCAACAGATAAAGTTTTAATCATACTTCAGGCATAAAAACTATTGTGTATATAAGCTCGCAATGCAGATTATTGAAAGTTCTCATTACGATTAAAAATTATTCTTACTTCAGTGGGTAAGTGTGCAGAAAAACTCTAATTCCAGGCGTATAACAATAAAACATTGCGAGAAGAATGGATATAAAGATGCTGGCCACTAGGATATCATTTCTGAAACCAAGGAAAGAATATAACTATGTGAGGTATGAAATATTGAAATATCAACACGAACACCAATTGTAAAAAAACACAATATTTAAAAAATACATTATTTAAAACTTCTATGAAGCAATCTGTAATAGGATTAAAATGCAGAACTCAACAGAGACAAAATAATGGAAAAACTTGAAATATGATTTTTTTTATTGCAGTAATGTTGGTCAATTACGGATGGCTACTATTTTACGTGGAATAGATGTACATGAATCTTTTACATACGTTATGTGGAATTTTATACTATTCTGTAATAATGACTATGGATACAAAGCAATTATTCACCTTTATCCTCATGTTCTTTAAGCCAAATTGCAGTGTTCTTTATTGTATAGACAACTTTTTTTCCGTCCAGAGTTTCTAAGTTTCAAAGTAATGCTAATTTTATATTTTATTGTAGCTTTAGACTCAGTTCCTCTTGCCATACTTACAATTTCAATTATTTTAGACTCCGAACAATTCTTACTGGGCGAACACTAACAATTTTGTCTTTCAGCAAATTGCTGAAATCTAACATTTTGTAACAATGTTACACCTTTTTTTTTTCTGTAATAACCACATAGTTTACTATCCATTACATCCGATAATTGACTTTCTTTTCAATTCATATTCGAGGTTTGCTTTTTAGGTAAGGTCCGTTTGTTTTTTAAAAAATAACAACAATATTTTGTTTCAAAAATCTTTATTTTAGGATTATACATTATTTTGCCTATTTTTCTACATAATTGCCGAGTTTATTAATGCACTTGTTATACCTTAGAACTAAGTTTTAAAAATCCTCTTTAAAGAAGTTTGCCGCCTGGTCGAACAGCCAAGAGAGTACGGCCACTTTCCCTTCTTAAAGGCGGGGCATGCTGTTAAAAAGTGTTTTGATTCTCCACGATAACGCAAGGCCTCACACTTCTCGAACGATTCGGGAAGTAATCGAATTTTTTGGCTGGAAGGTTTTGGACCATTCACCATACAGCCCCGACCCTGCTCCTCTACCGATTTCCCCCTTTTCCGGTACCTCAAACACAGTCTTGTTGGGAAATGCTTCAGTGACAACGAAGAAGTGAAAGCGGCCGTGAACTCTTGACTGTGCGACCAGGCGGCAGACTCCTTTGAAAAGGATTTTCAAAACTTAGTTCAAAGGTATGACAAGTGCATTAATAAAACCGGCAACTATGTAGAAAAATAGGCAAAAGTATGTACAATCCTAAAATAAAGATTTTTTTTAAAATCAAAATATTGTTATTATTTTTTAAAAAACAAACGGACCTTACTTAAAAAACAGCCCTTGTACACAGTAAACAATAATCCAATAATTTGTATTAGAGCTTCTTCAAAAGGTGTTTCCATTTTACCCTTTATCTGAATATATTTATGCACTGAAATACCTAAAGTCATACTTTTAATATTGTGTGAGATCTCCTTTTTCCTTTCAAATGAAGTAACTCTATGTGCCCTTCGAAAATTCCTGAAGAAATATTTATCCACACTGCTTTTACAGCTGTCTATAATTGCAAAAACACTGAATTTTGTACACAAACTAACATTTCGATGATATCTAATAGATATAGGGGATTCGCCACCAGACTACAAACTTGAAGATGGTACAGAGACGACGCAGAATCACATAGGAACGCAGGGTCACAAATGCCGTACTTGTGAGCTGGAATGTGAAGAAGCAAAGAAAAAGAATAGAAACAGCAACACATTAATGGACCATAAAAATTTTATTCAAAAGCTGTACTATAACAGGTATACGAAATTAAGACTTGAAGTCGTCTAGCAGGCCTGACATTGGCGCTGAATGGAATTTCTTAGGTTCTGGAAAATTCTTCCTGGTTATCTCGTTGTAGATGACGCCGAACGGAATTTCTTAGGTTCTGGAAGATTCTTCCGGGTAGTCGCATGGTAGATGACACTGAACGGAAGGTTTCGTGTACATCGTTTTTGCTGGAAGTCGTCATTTGCGACTTCTGATCATATCAGGTATGCTAGACGACTTCTGGTCGTAATTTTGAACACCTGTTGTAGTACAATATTTCAATAAAATATTTTCTGTCCCATTAATGTGTTGCCATTTCATAACTTTTGCTCTGCTTCTTCAAACCATAGCTCACAGCTACTGCATTTGCGACCTTGCATTCTTATTTGATTCTTAGTAGTCTCTGCACCCCTTACACACCCTGCCAGTTTGTCGGTCCAATAGCGATTCGCCCTGTATAATTCTTGTAACAAATTTTAAACATATATAATATTATGTTTGATGATCTAGATCAGCGATACTCAAGTGGCCCAGTCATGCCGCATTGTTCTGAGAAATTCATTTTTTATGAAAATTTGGTGGAAACTCTATGATAAAAAATCAAATATACCAATTTTTCCTTTTGCTGTCGATGTCATATGGGTGCAAATTGATATATTTTTTCTGATTAGTGATAATAGACAACAGTAGAGTAGCGACCATTTTATGAGTGGAGCTTATTTTTAACAATCTTTCATATCTTGCAAGCGAAAAATATTTGGAGAAAATAGATTGCTTCAAGACGATTGGGAAGTTGATTATTTTGTAGTGAAAAACAAGTATGGTTCAGTAATTGTTATATTTGTAACGAAAGTGTATTTAAAAAATACCAATAAGCAGTAATTGTTCAAAGGCACTTTTCTTCGAAGATCTCTTTCAAGAGATAATAAATAGCTTTTCTTGAATAATCTTTACAACAATAAAAAAGTGTTCTATCAGTGATAATGTCACAGCGATAAAACAAAGGCCCCTTGTGAAATTTGTGATATCATTCGTAATCATATGAAACCGTTTACTGATGTAGAAATTGTTAAAGAGTGATTATTAAATGCTTACAATTTAGAAAAATTCTGGCAAAAATAAAAAAATAATAAAATTTAAAAAAAGCAAAATAGGAGTTTTAATATTTTGATCAATTTTCAAATTTTAAATCCTCTATGTCATCTAGGTCTTAAAGCATTTTTCTCTTCCTCTTCCATTAATCCACATGTTGCGGTCCGCGGGAAATAGCCATCATATGTATACGGCCCGCGTGAAATAGCAAACATATGTATGCGACCCTGCAGAAAAAAAGGTTGAGTACCACTGATCTAGATGGATAAATCGTTCGCTGGAGCTGTTCAGAATTTTTATTCTCCAAACAATCGTGCTTGAATTTTATACGGTGATACATATTGTTATTCTGATAAATTCCACTGTTGCTTAGGTACCTGATGAAAATGCAAGGCTGCAAATGGTCTCCAAATAGCTTATAATAATCATTTTATATAAATGAAGAGGATCTTATAAGTGGATTTACAGAGACAATTGAGAATGATTGACAATTCTTACCAACGAACTCACAAAGGAGCCAGTCTATGTCATGTAAAAAACAATCCACACCATTAAGAAGCTACCACTAGCTTGCATGAGGTCTTGAAGACAACTTTGGTCTGTGGCTTCGTTAGGTCTGCTCCACTTTCGAACCCTACCATCAGCCCTTATTAACTGGAATCGTAATTGATCTGACCTAGCAGCCTTTTTCAAATGATCTTGGATCTCATATATTCCGATCCCAGTAGAAGCGTTGCAGCCATTGATATAAAAATGACATGTGTAAGCATACAAAATATTTTGTCGTTTTCTCATGAATGTTTGTTTTAAGCTAGCTGATTACTAGATCTGTTATTTTTCACAAGGTAGGAAATCATTATAGATTGCTTGCTATTGCTAATAGGTTATTTTTATTAAATTATGTTTGGTTATTATATTAAATTATTATAATACATGATTTAAATCAATGTATGATAATTTACCTCAGTCCGTGTGCCCATAGAGATTCTCTGCTGGTTTTATGACCCATAAGAGTAAACATCTGCACCACAACTACAGTTACAAAGAATCCAGTTTGAGAGCAATATTCTAATTCTATTCTGTCAAAATAAGTCTAAGAAAAAAGTAACATTTACAAAAAAGAATTTCTTTTGTAAAGTACATTTTGAAATTTTACGAAAAAAAATTTAAGTATGAAACATTTTTATACGTGGGTTTTTAATCAAATGACATATATATAATTCAAATTCACATAGTTCAAGTTCATGAAATCATTCAATTAAGAGTTGCATTGCGGCATCATATAAAAAATTCCATTCAACTTATCTTCAAAATTATTATTATTAAACATAAGCACCTCTCACACGGATATAAATAAAGTTTTTAGAACACATCAGTTGTCATTCAACAATTTTTTCAAAAGATTTATAGGATGTAAACTGTTGGAAAATTCTTTAAAAAGTGTTAACACTTCTCTAAACATAGTTTTGTTTTTATACAATATGTCGTTTTTATAGAAAGAGGTTTTAATGATAAATATTTTATAAAAATATTAACGGAGATTGTGATCAGCAATACTTCAACACGCTATACTCCTATCTTGTTTCTTATATTTATAAGTCTTAAATATTATATTTCCTAAATTTAATATTTAAAAAAAATTTGCATAAAGGTATAAAAACGAAGAGTTTTTAATGAGGGTAAATTGAATAATTGTATTTCTAGTTATTAAAACATTAAGATAATGTTTAAGCAATGATAAATAATAAGAATTATTATTAATGTTAAGTAATTGCAGCACAGATTTCTATTTTTAAGTTTGATATATGTGAAAACACTCTCTTTTACATGGGAAAATTCTCTATATCACGTAAAAAGTGAAGTACCAAGAAGGATTTATCAGAATGAGACGAAGTTACGTATACATGTTCTTTCGATAGATTATGCAAATGATTTATTTTTGGCAGTTTTTGACTGACTAGCTGATGTTCCAGGAGACATTCCAGGGCTAAGTTATAACTGAAAGATGAACGTGATTCTGAGGATTTTTTCAATGTCTCACAGACGGATTCATGAAGAGCATGAGCAAATTGCACAGTGACCATTGAGAATGGAGTTGTCTTGGAGAATGGAGGTCATTGCGCAGAATGTCCTAACCGGTGTCTCCTGTCAGTCGACGTGCGCATTCCACCTAATATCCTATGGATTTGAGTAAAATTGGTTTCAGAGGGGATTTCCAACTGAGCTCGAATTATCAGCAAAAAAGTATCTTGAGGCTTCTAGCCCAATGAGGGATGCTCACATGATTGGCTATTCACTTGACCACAGAAGTTATAATATGAGCTTCCCTTTTATTTGATAGCTGGAGTTTTTTGGTTGCCATATGTGAACTTCTTGCAACACGGCAATACATCGACGAGGTTTTATCCCTCCCCCTTCCCGGGCTTAAACTTCAACAAAATCCTTCCCGGTATATACGATTCCCCTTTCTACTGTTCATATGTTGACTGGCCAGTAAGATCGCATGATCTCTTCCCAATAGAATGCTCTTATGTTTGGTCTCTCAGTGTTCCTGAGAGTCTTTGTATCTAACTCATCACTTGGAACGGGCATGATAAGCGATTCCGAAGGAGTATATCCGACTTATCCTAGATGGATAACAGTTTGCATCAAGACCAGAGGTAAGCTAATACATTATTGAATTTAATTTGGTCTTGCAATTGTATTACTGTATTCCCTGAGTAAAAGAATCAAATTCTGTGATACTATTAGTGTATTGTTCTCAAAACATGCACATCACATTTACTGATTTTCATCCCATTAGGTCATGGATTCGAGTTCAGCACTTTATGCTGTATAATTTGTATTCCATTGTCTAAAAATGTCAAAGCTTATATAAATTTATTATTCAAATAGCTATTTATATCATATTTAAGATCTTTGTAGCTGATTTTTATAATCCACTCATAAATTGTATGAACACTACTTATTTTTCTATCAGATTTTCAACAGTTTCCAAGTCAAAGGAAAAAAATTCTTGGTGGAGACCTACCCATTCTTGATTGTAACTATCCTTTAAATCATTGACAGCTCTGGAATACCAAGCTTTGCGGATTCCCATTAAATCTTGCGGCATGAATCCATTTTCCGCCATTATGATAAAATAAGTGTAAATACCTGCTGCTGATACCATTACTCCTAAACAGCAGCAAGATTTATGAAGAAGTTTGTGAACAAATCTGCAAGAAAATTTTGCCGAATATACTGTAATGCGATAAACATCATGGCTATTTTATTGGTCAATTGATAATTCTTTTACTTTATTTTTAAGTTATATTACCTTAATATTCTATAAAATAAAGTGCAAACAATAAAATATATACTCCAATTTTAGCATTACCTATAATGTTACAAAAGGAAAGCAATATATTTTAGTATACTGCTGTGCACCGCTGTTTGAATAATCGATCTTTTGTCATTCGCGCGCGCGCGCGCGCGATTCACACATTTCTTTTTTTCTTTATTTTTTTTTTTGCATCTCTTAATGCATGAAACCAAAAATCTATGTACCATTAAAATGAAAAACTTTGTATAGAATGAATTTATTTAAACTTCAGAGGGGTGCAGTACGATATGAATAGGTATACATTTTATTATCGCATGAACTTATATTGATATTATGTAAGTGCGAATGTTCTATCCGTTTTTTAGTGAGGAATATGCGCGGGGAAATACAAAATGAAATAACTGAATATCTAGCTTACTCACCAATACTATTTTTAGCATCTCGTCAATTTTATCATTAAGAGATGAAACCCACATCGGTGAAAATCCTAATGTTAGGAATAAAAAAAATCTTTGAATGGTAGTTTTCTCATAATCAAAATTTTAAAAAAAAATTGAATTAGATATTTCCTTAACGCATGAAATAGGTAGGTACCAAGTCAAGATATTGGGGAGAATGGGGTAAAACTTCCCAACCGAACTCCCTTTTTTTGGACGAAAGATGATAGTTACGCATTAACATGTTGGAAGATAACATCATGCTGACAAACAAATCTAGAAATCTCCATGACTAATGTGGATCTGTCTAAATGAAGACTGGAAGGAAAAGGAAAGGAAACATCAATGGTTTGGTTAGGCGTCAGGATCTTCCAGCGAATTATTTCCTGATCAACCTGCTACACACTCATAAGAACTTTCTTGGGAAGAAGTTTCGATTTTGGCGTCATCTTGGTGATTCAGAAGAAGGATGTACAATTCGTTGATGCTTCCCATTACGGTATTGAACCAATTTCTACCCTTATGTCTCAATTTATTTCAAGACTAGATAATTTTTGTACCGGAGAAGCAAGGAAACACAAGTAGTGATTAGTAACAAATTGATTTGGTAACCAATGATGTAACTTTCTGTCTAAACTCATCGCTTCCACCCATCTTGCTATTGCTGTCCTTGAGGTTTTGGACAATTCTGGCACGATTGGATTCCAATGTGGAAAAAGCGTTTATACCTCAAATCATCTTTAAAGTTTTCAGTCTCCTTTTATAGACTTACGAAACCATCCAGATAATATGTGCTGGTATTAATAGTATCTTCAAAAAATTTAACGTAACTACGGGAAGCTATGGTTACAGTATTGTTGTTGTTAAATCCGGACTACAACATAAGTCAAGCGTGCACTTTATCACTTACCATGTTATACTATCTCAGATACTTTTTATAAATGTTGCACAGTCGGAAGAAAACCATGTGCTTATATGCTTATATTTACAAGTTTTATTGGCCAAGATATTCCGCTTATCACAACGTCAAATGCAAAACATTCCACAGAAAATTTAGGTGACCAAAAATGGGTAGAACAATTGTTACGGGTTCTTTTCGTGCCTTTCAATTTATAATTCTCAAGGGGGAAGTTCTTTTCATGATTTGTTTGCTTTTTTTGGACCACTTTTTGTGAAGGAACCATGAAGTATGTAAGTGAGTATATTACTGTTAAAAGTTAAGTGAAACGAGATCATTAAGGTAGTTATTAGTGAATCTTGGATGGTGTTAGTTGAATTATATCAGTAAAAGCTACCTGCCGAATACCAGCGTTTCTTGCCACAGAATTTGAAGCCTTTTTATCACTGTAAATCATTGGTAACCCGTTCGTATTTCTTCATTTACCCACAATAATTAAAAATTATTATAATGAATAACTCGCTCCAATTAGCTAGTTGCAATAATACATTTTGAATCGATTGAAATAAATGTTGATTTTTAAATATGTCTCTTCCTTTAGTTTATCCTCACACAAATGCAAAATCTAGCTCACTTACACTTTTGGACATATAGTATTTTAGAAATATTTTCAATCTGGTTTCTAGTTCACATATTGTTATCTAAAATTCGACGAGGCCCTTATCCTACATTTATTTTTATGCAGTAGAATTTTATAGTTACAATGTAAGATTTCATTTTACAAATATTTAAAAAATATAATTTAGAACTTAACGCGTTTATTTACTTATTTCATTGACTAAATAAAGGGACTCTGAAAAAGAACTTAATGTAAATTTCCAAGACAAAAAAAATTGATGTGTTTTTAGGCTTAAAAACAATAAAACAGAGCTTACTTGAAATCAATAACATTCTCTTTTTTCATCAAGCTAGGTGATCTGTACATAATATCATTTTCCGATTTTTCATATAACAGAGATAATGCACAAATCTAAGAGATCAAATAATTCCTTAGTACATAAAACTAAATCGTGATTCGATAGGCTTTATAAATACAAATATTTTTATAATCTGGAAGGAAGAACAAATGTTGAAACAAATTTTAAACGAGAGGGAAGAAACTGGAGGAAATAAATATATGCAAGTTAACTAGGATTTCTTGAAACTATATAAAATATTTCTTTAATTTGAATTAAAAAGTAGGGGTATCTAATGTAAAAATTCTTTTACTGAGTTGAAAGTAACCGCTGCATTATTAATTAGATTTTAAATTACTTTCTACGAATCTTGGTGAAAAATAATAAAATATTGTTAATATTAAAACATAAGTAAAGAACTAAAAATGAGTTAAAATATTCACATTTTTCAACTAACACCACTTACTGACCGATCCTTAAAATGACGTACATTAAAAATACTGAATTAGTGCTACATATATTTCTAAGCATGTTAATAATATGGGTCGATTCAACTCTAACAGGAAAAGAGTGATTTTTTACTTGATGATTCAAAAAGTACCTATGACTCCAAAAGCGTTACATATTAAAGGAATACATAAATTTTAGCCAATCAGAATTAAAATATGCCGAAGTTATCGAAAGAACAATTATGGAAATGGGACGATTGATCTTGCATACTGGGTAGAAAAGTTAATTTTCAAAGAGGCTGATTTTCTTTTTAAGTCGCTGTTTACGTGTTATTCCAATAACGCTTTTACAACGATTATTTTTAAATTCTTTAATAACTCAAACATTCCCCTACCGGAGCATTCTTTTTCTAATCTCCCGTCGAAATTCCTATAACTGCCATGAACGTTATTGTATTTAAATGTTAACGATTTCAAACGTTCTTTGCTCTCTCGCGGAACTATAAATCGATAAATTTTTAAATTTATCTAGTATCAAGTTTGTATCAAAATTGCGGCGCTAATCTCATATGGCTGGACTGTGGTCTTATGGCCGGGGATCCCAAGTCATTTTGGGATCCCCGGCAATGAGAGAGCCGACAAAAAACCAAGCAGGGAGCCGAGACGTCGCAACCGAAAGTCCCCTTCACTTTCAGAAGAGCAAAGAGCATTATTTCCACATTCATTGACGAATATACTACCGTGACCCAAAATACCAAGAGCCTTGGAAAGTCATGGGAAATTCTGGAAACTGAGGGTCCAATCCCGATACACCTGGAGAGAACCGAGGCTGTTGCCTCCTTTCGCCTTACCACCTGACATGACTTTTTTGGGAGTATACCTCCATTGGCTTGGCCTGCCCGCTGATGAGGCCTGCCCACTCTGTGGCCATGCCAGAAAGGATGGCGACCCCTTGCTCCAATGCACTGGACTCGATGAATACCCCACTGACGGAGTCGTCAATCTGTACTGGGAGGCTCGGCGTCAAATGGTCAAGAAGCCAAGCACGGGTGTTGGATAAATAAAATAAATAAAAGTTTGTAGTAAAGTGTTACACATACAAAAATTTAAAAATGTAATAAAGTTTCACTTTGGTTTTAATTTTTTAAAAATTCTTTGATGCTTTTATTTAACCATTCAACATAATTTTCCATAACAGAAAACTGTTTGCGACAAAAACGTTAATGGGGAATGTTTTCCACGAAACCATTTTACCTTTTCGTTTTTATAACCACAAGAAGCTATTAACCGAATTAAAATATCAAGTCACAAGAAACCAACTTTTGAGGTTTTAGTTCATGAAAGATATTAACCCTTTTCAATATTTATAAAAAATGCATTTAAAAAAACATGGTTTTCTTCAAAACCGTGTAACAGACAGCATATCTTAGATACTAATATAAACATTTCTCTTGCAATTTTTTATTAACTAAATCTATGTAATTACTGTACTAATGTTCTATGCTCTGAAAACCAAAAGAAAGGCTGCTTAAATTTTTTTCGCCAATTGACACCAGTTGTTGAGTTTCACAAACCTATGCGTGCTGTTGATCAAAATTTGGAAACCTTATCTCATCTGACTTAAGTTATTCATTCACTTATGCGTGCCAAAACGAATTATTTTCTTTTTTTTCTTTGAAATTATGTTCTTAAAGTATAAAAATGCTATGGAGTTCTTTTATTTAAAAGTTTAAACATTGTTTTACTTTTAGTTTTAATTCTGTTTGATAAAAGTTCATTTATTTCTTTATGCAGCAATGAAAAACTATTTTTAGCTTTAAGGTATCAGAATATTTGCGATACCCTTTTTTTTAAATGGAGATATGGAGAATTTTTTTGTTGATTTTAGTTTTGTTTAGTACATTTTAAGAAAAATGTGCTAAAACTAAGAAGAGAAAAAAGAAATAATTATTACTAAAGCGTGAAACATTGGTAAAAATTTAAAAGATAAACATCAAGACATCCCATTCTGTACCAAAAGTTCATAACAAATTTTCAATTTTTCCAATTCTGGCGTATTGCTATGCTATTCATTTTTGAAATAACCTTTAGGATAAGAGATATTTTAATTTTTACAAAAACTACAGCACTTTATCTTAGTTATATGAAATTGCTTAAAAACAGTGATTAAAAACTTAAGGAACTGTAAATTTTGTAATAAAACAGTGATTGATAAATACAAAGTTTAAATAACACTTATATTCTACAGAATATAAAAAAAAACTTCAATTAATTATTATCAAAACTTTTTTAGCAATCGCTGTCCCCGTTTCAGCATTTAAAAAACACATTTCGAGTAAAATGCGTTTTAAAGTATGACATCTTGCTTAAAGTAATGTCATCTGCTTTTACTAAAATGCTTGTAGTTTTTGTTCTAGTAAACGGAAAATAATAAATTTGGTATTTTTATAAAGCTAATAAGATGGTAGATAAAATAAAATCATAAAAAAATGTGTCAGTTTTTGGCAAAATTCACAATTTTAGGGTAGTCGGATACACCTTAAGAGTCGCAATTTTAACGAATTTTAATTTAGTTCAATTCTTGTTAGGATAAGAACATTTTAAGGCTAAATTTTTAAGATTTCTTCATTATTTCAATTTATTATGCAGATAAGGTGAATGAAAATCTTGAACGTATATTAGTAAAATATTGTCAACATCAATAAATTTCTTAAGCTGCTAAATATTTAAGCGTTGTGGCTTTTAGCTATTTTTGAAGTTGTTTATTTGAAAACGTGCGTTGCTTACCTTTAACACGTTTGTTTCTGAAGCCCTCAGTGTATTTATTTAAAATATTATCTTTCTGTTTACTTTATATTGTTTCATTATTGTTATTACATTATTTTCATTCTTTCTTTCTTTTTGTCATTATTTTGCTTTTATTTCCAGTTTACCCTGTCATGTTGTTTTTGAGATCAATATTTCTCTTTTTTCGTCACTTGATTTACTTTATATTTACTCAAATATCGTTGTTCTTTTTTTTACTTTTTTCAATGTGTATTTACTTATTTACTTTTAAATTGTTTTTCTTGTTTATATTGAATGTTTTTTATACCTAAACGAGCTTGTTTAATTATTATACATTGTTTCATTTACTTCTGAAAGCCCTAAGGGATAGCTCCCATGGATTTTAAAATAATTCCTATGCAAAATTATTAATAAAATTCCTTAGCTAAGGAAATAGAATACTTTTTCGAGAGCGCAATGATACACTGCCAATTGTTTCAAAATCGTTACAATAACATTGGCATCTTTTATAATTCGATTATTAAGCAAGATTTTAAGAATACAAAATAATTGTTAAAAAATAAATATATGTGTTATTTATTTATTTTTTTTTTTTTTGTAATTTATTAGATCTTATCTTTTTGCATTTTTCCATCATGTAAAAATAACCGTTTGTTACTTTGCACTATTAACTGTAACATTAGATTTTTTTTTTATAAAATACAAATAATATGAAAATAACAAAAAACTCATACCGAGCAAGATAATATAACAAATTTGAATTCTACATAAGAAAAACTGCGCACGTATCTAAAACATTTGAAGAATTAATTCTTATGAAATATAAGGAGTTGTCAATTGAAATTAAAAATAATTCCTGTCGAATTAGTTCTAAATTATTTCTTATTCAGAGCGTAGGCATATTTATCGTTTGATGTTTTCTAAAATGTTAAATGCATTGAATCTCTCTCAATATCTTTCTGTAAAATATTTTTTATACAGAATCTATACACATTTGTTTTTTTTTCTAATGTAAAATACATCTAACTTACAGAATCAAAAAACATTTAAACTCAAACCTCATCGACAGTATATGAACAATTAATCATCTTAGATCAATTTTGGTGATATTTAATCTTTTCAGTTTAAAAGAACACAATCGATTTAATTAGCAAAAATTAGTCAAAAAATAAAATCGAATTTGTTAGCCAAAAATATTCTTTAAATATTTTTCTTTAACCGCACAAAATTTGAACGCTCCTAAGATAAAAAAAAATAACAACCCAGAATTAAGATAACTTTTTTCTAAGTAATTTTAAGAAAGTATTTTATGAATATCAATCATGGTATTTCAAAACTCATACCAACTTTTGTTATTTATAGTTCGACAAATTTATAAATCAAATTTTATGTGTGTACTTCAATCATTGTAAGAGGAGTAATTTGAAATCCCTTAATGAATTTTTAAATTTTTTTGTAGAAAATGAAATGGTTAGCTTGATGTGTTATTTTAGGCTCAAAAACTGCGTGTGTTTTACATAATACACACGCAGTAACCAAAACTATTTTGAAAACTATTAAATTGAAGATTTTTTTTTATAATCGTACGATGTCCCTTTAATGTATCCGACTACTTGTGACAAATTTTTTAAAAAAAAATGGAGATAAGGTAATTGTTTTGCTGTTTTTAGATTTGCTTAGTATATTTTACGAAAAATATGCTAAAATTAAGAACAAAAAAGAAATTATTATTACTAAAATGGGAATAATTGGTAACATTTTACAAAAAAATAACATAGACAGGGCCCATTCTGTACCAAACGTTTATATACAAATTTTCAATTTTGATGTGTTGCTATGTTGTTCATTTTTAAAATGACTTTTAGGATAAGAGATATTTTAATTTTTAAAAACACTAGAGCACATTATTTTGGTTATTATATGAAACTGCTTATAAAAACAGTGATTATATTAACCTAAGGGACTGTAATTTTTGTAATAAAACAGTGATTGATAAATCTGAAGGTTAAAACACTTCTACTATTACACAGAATATACACAAAAAATTTCAGTTAATTATTTGGAAAACTTTTTTAGCAATCGCTGCCCCCGTTTGAGAATTTTCAAAAAAACACATTTCGAGTAAAACGCGTTTTAATGTATGACATCTTGCTTAAAGTAGTGACATCTGCTTTTACTGAAACACATGTAGTTTTTGTTCTAGTGAACGGAAAATGATAAACTTGGTATTTTTTAAAGCTAATAACATGGCCTACAAAGTAAAATCATTAAAAATTGTTAATGTTTAGCAAAATTCACAGTTTTAGGGTAGTCGGATACCTTAATAGATCATCACTATCATGATCGTCGGTTGTATTGAACATATACAAAAAACAAATAACTGTCCAAACATTCAGGCAGCTGGAAAACTACTTGACGCTTCTACCTAACAGACACTTTTATTCAATCCCAGCTTTAATGTTCGACATAATCTTCCGTATAACAAGTAATAATGTCCATTCTTTTTTTTAACTTTAACTTGCGTGATAGCGAAAGTGGCAAAGGGTAGCACTTTGTAGAATCTTTGCAGAACTGCGGCACTTGAAAGAGAAGTTAAAAGAAAAAGGGAATTGCTAACGAGAGAATGTTCCACCATTACCATTAAACATTGAAGCAGTACTACTGGTGTCTCAAATAGATGCTACTAGAAAAACCGTTTTAGCAGGAAAACGGCCATAGCAATGAGGAAGATCATTAATGTCTAATGAAGAAGCAGTACTCGATGCTTCTGGAAGCGATTGTACACGCCTTTGATAGTTAGCATCAAATATTAAAGGCAGTCTTGGATCATTATTTTTGCAAAGTTGAAGACTAAATTTGGCCTTGTTCGTCTGAAAAGTTTTATTTTGAATTCTTTTTACTTCTTTTAAGTAGAATTCCATGTCTGTTCTGATTAAGGAATGGGGATAAATTGTACTATTTATTTAGTAAGCTTTTTCATATTTTTGAGGACCTAATATTTAGTTAATAGATAAAATTCCTCAACTTAATTATCAACATTGTCTTTATTTATTGTTAAATAGTAGACACACACACACACGCACGCATGCACGCACGCACACAGGAATGACTGAACTTTTTTTTTTTCATTTAAAAACTATCAAACATTTTAACGGGTTATATCTACGATTCTGACGAAATCCCTAGAGTATATATTTTTAATGACGTTATATGATTATAAAACCTCTTTCTATAAAGAAACAGCGATTTATGTTAATGAAGGTTACTATTTAAAGTCAAATGAAGATGGAAGTCTATGATAAGGATTGTTGTCATACGGAGACTAAAAAGATAGTTAAAGAAGCTAATAGTGCAACCGCCGTGGTGCACTTGGTTGAAAGAATCCAACGGGCCGTTTCAAGGACTATCATTTTTGTAGAGGATCATCCACTGATAAGCATAAGATTTAGATTCTAGATATTTAGATTACCCTTCAAGCTGACGTACTCCAATTGCTTAGTTCGAATTTAGTTAAGGACTACCTGGTATACCCGTTCTTTGCACAGGTGAATTGAAAAATTAAGCAATACAGATTATATATATATAAAGGTTAAAGAAGTTTTTAATAAGTTTATTTTACGTGAAATGCAAACAAGCAGAAAAGAAGCTTTTTGTATATCTCAGCTGAACAAAAAACATTTATTAAATTATAAGTGTAGATCTTATAGCTGATAAAAAAGTTTTTCTTTTATTTATAACGCCCCGTAACTTTCTTGTGGGACGATTTTTGAAAACATTTTCCTAAGCTAATTTCTGCTCAGCAAAATTAACACATTGTTACAAACTTTGCATAATGAACGCTTAAAATAGCGCAAATAATTTATATCTGTATGTGTAATACGTAAATATTACTTTCCATTGTATTTATTTTATGTTTAAATTGTGATATTCGCAAGCAACACCGTTCATTACATTATAATGGCGATTCAATGGAAATGTAGTGAAATGTTGGCGAGAGAGCCAAGTTGGTATCATTTTTGGCGACCGTGTTGGCAACTTGGCGATTGATTGAATGGTGCAGAAATTCATATGTTGTAGCGCTTTCTGGTGGGGAGTTGCAACAAAGAGGATAGCACAAAAACCTTTTCTACAAAAAAAAAAATCCATATACATGCCAATTTTCATAGTGATCGGTGTGTTGGAGGGAAGCGAGGTCATATATACAAGCATCCATTTTAATATATATAGATTAGAAATTCATAATAAAGTGTTTATTTTCAAAAAATGTCTCATTCTGGTAAACCCTCACACTTCAGTTGGGGGGGGGGAGTTCACGTCAATTTTAATGCAAGTACTTGTGGATTATGCCTGTATTCACACATGTGGATTCTAACAAGTTTTTAAAACTTAGTAACAATAAATAAGTATGCAATTTTTACACATATTTAAAAAATATTTTTATCTTTATATGGACGTATGAATGAAAATTAGTTATAATATGCATTGGAAAACACTGTATCAGGAAAACACTGATTTAAACAGCTATAGAACAACACTCTATAGAATCTTTGAGAAAAGATTCTCTTCAACGATGTCTAAGAAAGTATTTAAGGTGTCATTTAAAAACTACAAAAACAAGCCAATCAATAATTAAATGATTTTTTTAAAGTATTTACAACTCTTAAAGCTCACAGAAATAACAAAAGTAAAGCCTAACTTGAAGGAAATAGAGGACACATTAATTTAACTGAGTGAAATAAATACAACTTGTAACTACTACTAAAATTATGCTTAGCAATAAATCAAAGATTTCAGTCGAGAAACACTAGCCTAAATCCAAATTTCATGTTCGCTAAATGTCTAGACCAGGGGTACTCAAACCTTTTTTCTGCCTACATATGTTAGCTATTTCACGCGGACCGCATACATATGATGGCAATTTTACGTAAGCCGGGAAATGAGGATTAATGGAGGGGGTGGGGGGAGAAATGCTTTAAAATCAAGATAACATAGAAAATTTAAAAAGGGAAATTGATCAAAATATTAAAACTCCTATTTTGCTTTTTTTAACTATTATTTTTTGATATTTTTTTATTTTTGACACATAATTTTTCTAAATTGGACGCACATTTAAGACTCACTCTTTCACAAGTTCTGCATCAGTAAACGGTTTCATATGATTATCAATGATATAACAAATTTCACAGGGTGCCTTTTGTTATCGCTGTGACATTACCACTGATAAAACATTTTTTTTGCTGTTGTAAAGATTGTTCAAGAAAGCCTATTTATCATCTCTCGAAAGAGATCTTGGAGAAAAAGTGTCATTGAACGATTCCCACTGATTGGTATTTTTTAAATACACTTTTTTGACAAATCAAACAATTACTGAACCATGCTTGTTTTTCACTACAAAATAGTCAACTTCCCAATCGTCTTGAATAGCCGCCCATCCGGTATAGTGGTCAGTGAAGCTGACTGCGGTGCCGCAGGGACTGGGTTCGAATCCCGGAGAAGGCATGGATGTTTGTGTTGTAATCCTTTCTTCTGTCTGTGTTGTTTACCCCCGTGTTATACGTTCGGTGGTGCACGGGGTTTATTAATGTTAAAAAAAATAGTCTTGAAGCAATCTATTTTCTCAAAATATTTTTCGCTTGCAAGATATAAAAGATAATTAAAAATTAGCTCAACTCATAAAAAGTTCGCTACTCTACTGTTGTCTATTATCACTAATCAGGGGGGAAAGGGAAAATATCAATTTGCACCCATACGGCATCGACAGCAAAAAGTAAAATTAATATATTTGATTCTTTAACAAAGAATATTTCCCACCAAATTTTCATAAATAAATAAATAAATTTCTCACAGAGCAAGGGCCATGACCAAGCCCCTTAAAAAGGGCCGGTGGGCTGCAGGTTGAGTATCGCTGGTCTAGACTATATACTATATAGCAGACTTATAATACTTCGTACACGTGACGTAAGCTGAGTTAATCTCTCTTATGACATCTTTCGTAGTTAATCTGTCATCAATCCTTTCGACAGCTCAGATAAAAAGCTTTGCAAAAAACGCTCAGCGGTTCTTAGACTGTTATCCGTGGAACTCCGAGGGTCGCGGCGAAGGTCTCTCATCTAATATTAAGATTTCTCTCTTTTACAGATTCTGAAAGACCTCATGGAAAAATTGAAAGATGTGCCAATAAAAATATTCACTAGAACATGTATTTAGATCAAGAATATTAACTCAAATTTTAAAATTTTTTAACTGCATAGCTATTAATAAAATGTAATATTTTCAAAAACTATGGAATAGAAACTCATGTGGAAAGAATAAGAACTGAACTCACATAGCACGCCAATGCGATAATGATTACATCCATCTCGATTTACTAATCGAATTGCGCCTGTATTATTTATTTATTTGCTTCTACGTTATTGATTTATTTGAAACTAGTATTTTGCAATATCTAATATATAAAATTCTCGTGTCACAGTGTTTGTAACCAAACTCCTCCGAAACGACTAGAACAAATCTTATGAAATTTTGTATGTATATTTAGTAGGTCTGAGAATAGGACGTAAACTATTTTTCATTCCGATACAGCAATTAGTTGCGAAGATATTAATTAAAAACTTTAAAACACCTAATTGTTTTACTCCTGATGATTGTTTATTTGGCTAAACTTCAATTCCGTTTCAGCCGAGCGAATATCCCACTTTTTCGACCATTTTAAAATAGCCATCCAATTTTTGCTTTTAAAATCAGACAAAAAATAATTACAGAATCGAAAAGATCATTTATTTCGCCACGATACGGTATAATTTTTTTTTTTTTACAAAATAATGTTATTTTCTATTTTTTACAATTTTTTTTTTAAAAAACAGTTAAAACTGATGCGTTTTTATGAAAATTATTTTTAAATCGTTGCGTATGAATTTATTTTCGTGTTATGGAAACGATATTCTACACTAAATAACTTCAAGCCTTTTCTTTTAGAACCAGTCATTTAAAAAATAAAATGCACTAAACTTTTTTTTTTACGAATTTTCGAAAAATTGTCAAAATTTTCAACTCAACATTTAATAACTTCGTTATTTATGAAGATTATCATACGAAACTTTTTTGCGTTTGTAGAATAATATTATCAAACTTCTGTGCGAAGATTAAAAAAATTGCTTAAAAATTACGGATTTTAATATTTTTTTGTGATTTTCGTAAAATACCGTTTTTGCGAGAAATAATTTAAACAGTATTTTTTGTACATTTTTTATTTAAAAGTACTTCGTTTTTGAAACTAATGTGAAACTGTGATGTTTGAAAGCATTACCTTAAAAATTAAGCCCTAAAAATAAAAACTTTAGTAAAAAATACGCGATTTTATAGTTAGCCAAGCCTTGGCGTCGAAAAATAGTTTCGCGCCAAATAGCTTTCAACTTTTTCACCGTCCACTTCACATATAACTCAAGGGTTATACCAAAAAGTTCTGACTTAAACATGCGAAAATCAGTAAATTTGGCGAGTGAAAAAGTTATTTTTGCTTCAATATTCGTCATTTTTTCTTTATATAATTTTCAAAATTAAATCATTATTGATGTCAGAATAAGATGAAAGAATGTATTCAACACATTTCTGAGATTCATTTAAAATATTTATCTGCATTAAAATTTTGTTCTCTTTCATAAAACTTATAGTTTACTTTAAATTAATGCTTAATGCATATAACTTTTTTTGACATATAATTTCATAATAAAAAGGCAAAATTTGTCCATTTCGAAAATTTTTTAAAAAAATTATTCAGTTAAATAAGCATAACTTTCTTAGAAGAAAAATAAAAGCTGTGTTCATATTATATATCCTTCATTATTAATTGCGCGTTATTAATATATCAAAAAATCACTAAATTGATGTGTCAAAATTAATTGCTAAATGAACATTTGAAATCAATTTTAATATAAAATAATTAATAAACTATAGTTTTGTATTTTATGATTTCTTCTAAAATGAATAAATATCGATGAATTTAAATGAAAATGATTTATAAAAAGTTCATTGATCATTTAGAATCAGTGATTAAAAAAATAAAATGCTGAAAACTACCTTTTTTTAAGAATTTAAAAAAAAAACTTTTTTTTAACAAAACAATGATATTTTGCATATTTTATGATTTTTTTCTAAAATGAATCAATAGAGCGTTTCATTTAAATAAAAATGATTTTTAAAACTTTTAGAATCAGTGATTTAAAAAATAAAAAGCCAAAAACTTTTTTGAACAAATTTTAATAAAACACTCTAAATATTTAAATTAATCATTTAATAATTTCTTCTTTTATAAAGATAATTGAATGAAACTTTTTTTAAAAATAGTAGTAAAATTTTGTAATTTGAAAAATTTCTACTTTTCTGCCTTTTTTCAACATACAACTATTTTTAAAAAAGCTACATTTTCGTTTCCGGGGACTAAAAAATTGCAACGAAAGAATTGAAAAGTGAGTGAGTGATTTATAAATTCGCACTGTTCGCCTATTCGAGGGTTTTTGGTGACGGACCTCGAAATTTTCAACCATGGTCAATAGATGGTTGAATAGTGTTGGAGTGAAGCGAGGTCATATATACAAAAAACATCCATTTATATATATATATATATATAATATATATAAAATTCTCCTGTCACAGTGTTTGTAACCAAACTCCTCCGAAACGGCTAGACCGATTCTTATGAAATTTTATGCATATATTCAGTAGGTCTGAGAATAAGACGTTAACTATTTTTCCTTCCGATATTGCAATTAGTTGTAAAGATATTAATTAAAAACCTTAAAACGCGTAATAGTTAATTTCGCTTGGCGTCGAAAATCGGTTTCGCGCTAGATGTGTGACTTTTCTCTGTTGAACCGTCCAAATCACCCTGTTCATGGGTTACAATAGCAAAATAGGTTTCTATAACAAATCGAAAATCCCCAAATTTAACGAGTGAAAAGTTTTTTTTTTGTACATATCTTTAATTCAAAAATTCATACATTGCATCCGTTTATGAAACAAAAATATCCAAAATATTTGCGAGAAATTTAATTGATTTTACTTCGTTATCATTATTTCAAATAAGTCACACGAGATAAGTAAAACGGCTAGACCGATTCTTATGAAATTTTGTGCGTATATTCAGTAGGTCTGAGAATAGGACGGAAAATGTTTTTTATACCCCTAAGTGATAAGTGTGGTCCACTCTAAATTTTTATTCTCTTATTTTTGGACAAAATTTTTTATTTTAATTTTCGTATGATTCGACATTAAAAAAATACATACAACCCTAAATTTTTACTTTCTACCACCAACCTCTATTTTTAATAGCTATATTAGTACTTAAATAATCTTCTACTCTTGGCGTTCGATAGTTTATCGGTTACCACTCAATCACAGTTATTCCCGCCAGGCGTCTACCGGTGTCACTTTTCACCCCGTAAACAGCACAGAGTAGGGATGAGAACGAAGCCGCTTTCCTGTCTTTCTCACACAATAAGCTTTCTCTCACTCAAGTTTAGGGCCTAAACCGTTTCCGGCCATTATTATTGATTGTGCATTAATTGTAGCAGTGATGCTTATACTTATCATTTTACTTTCTCAGTGCAACTCTCATATTAAGAGTATATTCTTATACTAAATGTATCATCAATTTGCAGTGCTATAATCATTTATTCCCATTTTGCTTTAGATAGTTCTCACGTTTAGTAAATTAAGTGATCTCATATAAATCAATAGTTTTCAACACGTGTCACAAGCTCCTGCCAACAACAACTATTGTGTTACATGTATAAACCATTTCTGAATATTTTCAGACATTTAGGAGTTCTTATATTTATTATTTATTAGTTTATTTATTATTAAACGACAGTTAATAAAATTTTAATACTCAGTGCTCGCAAAACTTTCGGGAATCATTTTCAATTAAAAGAGAAATATATACGTATTTTATAATTGTGAAAGGTATAGGTAAAATAATAAAAGAACAGATACATTATCAGTATACATATTTTCTAGCATTAAGTACTTCAATTTGATCTTTTTGTGTGCAGTGAGCGATGTTAACAAGATGCAAAGGGTCTGATTTAGACCGTCGAACGACTAGATCTACAGCCATGCGAAATAGAAGAGCTCAAAGAACAGACGAACAAATCCAATAGGATAATGAAGATGTGAATGTGAACATGGCACAAATGCGTGAATCACAATCACAAGAGGCACGAGTTGAACAAAATCACCAAAGACGATTAGAACAAAGACAAGCGCGTCGATTTGTATTTGGCATACGCAGAGCAAATGACCAACAACGCCAACAAGTACATCGAGCATTTACATCCGATTCATTCCGTCATCTAGCATGAAAATACTGGATGCATAAAATTGCCGACCGATTTCTGCACAATTATTAACTTGCAAAGACCAGATATTTTCTAATATACACACACAATACTTTAATCATGAGTGGCTGCCAGAAAGAGCAATTTTGGCAGCAAAAAATGTGGACGTCAACGATTTGAATTTCAAGATAAACAGTTGTTGCCAGGGGACTTGATGACATACAAATCTATCGATACAGTTTACAATACCAACGAAGCTGTAAATTATCCAGCAGAGTTTTTGAGCTCATTGGATTTGCCAGGCATGCCACCGTACCATTTACAACTGAAGGTTGGATCTCCGGTTATTATTTAAAAATTGATTGAAAACGTTGTCGAAGCTAGCATTTGGAATGGCAAGTTCCGAGAAGATGTATTACTACCACGAATCCCTATTATTCCCACAGATGTGCCAATTGCATTCAAACGGATTCAATTTCCAATTGGAATGGCATTTGCAATGACAATCAATAAGTCTCAAGGCCAAACGACGTCTGTTTATGGCTAAGATTTGGGCACACCGTGTTTTTTTTAACACAGACAATTATACAAGGCAAGTTCTCTCGTGGGTAAGCCATCTAGTTTGTTTGTGTTGGCTAAAGATGGACTCACTAAAAATATCGTACACTCCATTGCACTAAGAGACTCATAATGTTATTTTTTAACTGTCGTAATTTGTGATACAGATGTAATTTGAAATTTATTAGTTAAAATAATAAAAGTGCAAAGAATTCAAAAAATGAATGTTTGATGTTTTGTTACTTTTATAGGCCGTCATCGTTTACAGCGCTCTATCCCTCTTTTCAGTCATATACCCCATCCCCACACACTTACAATGAGTTAGTTATTTTTTATTTGACTACCAAAATATCCGCTTGAAATAATTTATACGGCAAAACAATGTTTGCCGGGTCAGCTAGTAATTAGATATTTACTGTTTTCTTAAAGGGAAAAAAAGAAGTGTTAAAAAAGTCCAAATAAATAGCAGAGGCAGTCTTAGGTATCTTTAAACCACTCAGCCATGTGTTGGGAATCAGGGAGGGGTGTTCAAAATTTTGAGGGTCCATGATGTCAGGCTGATGCATAAAGGGGTAGGGGGGTGCTGTGATCAAAAGTTTTAGTACCGCAGCTCTAGATAATGCAATTCCATTCAGTTATTACATATTAATATAATTTTTGGAAAAAGGAGCTTGTGGATTTGCTGTAAAAACAGAACAAAATAATGCAATATAACAGTCAGGTATAATAACACTGATGAAATCTCCATTTCTTTGAGAAAAAGTGTTCTCAATTCTCCTCTTTCTTTAAAATAAGGCTTTAAACTAGCCTTTAAGCTTTTCTTTTAAATCCAGACAAATTTTCTTGAAATTCAAGATTTTATAGTTTATTAGAATATTTTATGGTAGAACAAAGTCCTTAGAACACAGCATAGGGTTTGCAACCCCTGGATCCCGGTGGTTTTTTTCGAATCCCGGGATTGAATTTTTTTGTCTAAATTACAATTTGAAAATTTTTTTCAAAGTATTGTGAATCTGGTATTACGTTTAATGTATCTTATTTACATTTTGTACTGTATGCTTTTAATGTCAGTTTTTTTACGTGTTGAACCTTGAAGGTTTCGAGGTGGGTATCTATGTTAAACCATGAAATTCGATAGGTTTTCTCTTACTTTCTTCTGTAACTTTCTCCTCATCGCGAGTGGGGTCAGAAAACGGACATTTCTCCCACCCTCAGGATGTCCGGTTTCAGCTTACTTGGACAAAGGCAATTAGAATTTTTGGAAGGTATCTAGTAAGGTTTTCAACCCGGTGGATTTTCCTATAGTATCTAGTAAGGAGATCCCGGTGTTTTTTTCCTATCCAGAAAACGCGGGATTGAAATAACTAAGAGGATTTACATTTTGTCAAATTATATTTAAAAAATTTTTCCTCCTTAAAATTTTAAAAGAATTTAATTAGTCAAAAATTTGTATTTTACACTCATGTCCATAAATTAAGGATAATGAAGTTCAGGCAAAGAAAAAGACAGAAGCAAAACAAATTTGACTTATTTGTAAAGTCTATTTATTAAACAAAAGGTAAAGAGCAAAAAAGATGCTATATGTTTGACATAATTAATAAAAATTGCGATTTTTACTCCATGGAGAAAATTTCAAAAAATAACCTATTTACAAAAAACAGTATAACATGGTTAGTATGATGGTTAATCGGAGTATGTCTCCCGGACGATGCCATAGAGGCCTTACAACGCCTACGAATGCTGAGTATCAAATTATTAATCTAATCTTGGGGAATATTACACCACTCATCAAGCAATGCCCTCCGAATTCCGGTAGACAGGTGGGAGGGGGTTGACGGGCTGTAATTCGTCGGCCAGCATATCCCACACATGCTCTATTGGATTCAAGTCCGGTGAGTATGCTGGCCAATCCATACGGGTGATATCCTCCGATTGAAGGCATTCGTCTACAATGTTTGCACGGTGAGGACGGGCGTTGAGATCCATAAACAGAAATTCAGCACCCATGGCGCCCGAAACAAACGTACATATTGTTCCAGAATGACATCCCGATAGATGTGGCCTGTCATCGTTACACTCTGAACATGCAGATCAGTTCTGGAACCAAGAATAATTCCTCTCCAAACGAGCCATCCTGCACCACCGTAACGGTGTCGTTTAATGGTGTTCTCTTGGTGGTAACGGGTACCTGGCGCTCTCCATATGAAATCCGGCGAGAATCAGACTGCAAACTAAACCTGGACTCGTCGAGAAACATCGCACAAGCTCACTGCTGCGATGTCCACAATGCATGCTCTCTACTCCAGGTTAATCGCAGGCGACAGTGCGTTGCGTTAAGGAAAATACATCTGTCAGGCCTACGAGCATATAGACCAATGTGCCCTAAGCGTCTGTACACGGTCTGCCTTGAAACTGTCGTACCGGTAGCTGAAGAGAGCTGACGAGACAGGTCTGATGCTTTGCTCCGTCTGTTTCTTTTGGCAGTAACTGCCAAATACCGGTCCTTATTCGGCGTTGTAACTCGGGTTCGACCTGTGCTGTAACATCTACTCACATTACCATCATCTTGGAATCGTTGCCAAAGCCTGAAGATGACACTCTGGGCGATTCCAAGTTCCTCGTATACTTCCAGCTGGGTACGTCCACATTCCAGTCGTCCGATAATTCTACCACGTAAAAAATCATCCAAATGCTTCCTTTGTGCCATAACTATGCGGTTATTGCACTGAAAGGCTTTTAAAGCGCTTGTGAACAATTTTACTTCTTTGCCACCATTCCTTATATACCCCTCTCTTACACTCTCGTCATTGTGACGTACAATCCGCGCCATCTGGTGGTTTCCTGTAATTTGCCAATTTTTCTTCAAGATGTGTGTGATAATTCTACAGGTGAAATTTTTATTTTAGAGTTCAATTTCTGTGTGAGATTCTTAATTATCCTTAATTTACGTACATGAGTGTATTTATGAAATATGTGCGTAGAATTTTTTTGTGCAATTATAAGTGTTATAGGTAAAAAAAAAAACTATATGCACAGCTTTCATTTGTCGTATGGGAGTACGTTGCACAGATCTAAGTGGCTCACTGCAATGCTTACACAATAAGCAACATCTCAAGGACAGATTTTATTACAGTTCCTACTTAAATTAAATGCCTTTAATTAATAGTGGTCCTGCTTGGAAGACTTGAGGCACTTCAAATTCCATTGCACTACTAACACCTTATGCAACTGGATCTTCAATTTCAAATGAGGTAACACTTGAAATTGATTCACATTATGATCAATAACTGGATCAATTTTTTCATACAAAAAGCATTAAGTGTAGCAGAAGAACTAAATAAAGTTCTCAAAGAGGTATATGCACCAATGCAGTCTATTAGATTTGAGACACTGTCTTCAAAAATTCAAAAAGAAATGTCTGTTTTTTGAAAATGGAGGGAGCCGTGGTGACTACCTGAAAAGAACATACTCCTATTTAATGACTATAACACCTACTAGTAAAGAATCCGAACGTGCATTTTCTTCGGCAGGATAATTTGTAACAAAAATAGAAGCCGTTTCAACGATGAAACGCTCGACGAGCTGTGTTTTTATAATCTTATTTACAGAAACACAAGAAATGAAGAAATGCTTTTTTTTTTAAAATTTCATTTGGTACTACTTTTATTTGTTTTTTTTTTATGATGAATAAATTTTTTTTTATTTCATTAAAACAAAATAAATCCATTTTCAATTATATATTTTCTGTTTTATTATGCAATTTCAACTATGCCAATTAGTTAGTATTTTTAATAAATAGTCCAATCCTTATCCCGGGATTTGGATAATGTAATCCCGAAATCCCGGGATTGAAAGTATGACACGGGATTGCAAACCCTAGAACAACAAAAGATCATAATATTTAAATTAAAACTATAGCCCATTTCAAAGTTTAACAATATAGAATGCTAGTAGTGTTAGTATAATTCAAAAATTTCCTTTGAAGCTTTTGAGATATGTTTATACACTTTTAAAAGGACATGAATGCAGTTTTCGGTCTGAATTTTTTGCAGAATAGAAAAAGTTAAAAAGAGAAAAATTGCGAAAGAATATAAA